>JAWPHD010017617.1:0-43741 GCA_037043455.1 Cyrtodaria siliqua | reverse complement strand
ACTTTGTCGTCTTGCGTAGATGTCACATTGTCGTCTTGGTTAGATGTCACTTTGTCGTCTTGCGTAGATGTCACATTGCCGTCTGACGTAGATGTCACAGTGTCGTCTTGCGTAGATGTCACTTTGTCTTCTTGCGTAGATGTAACATTGAAGTCTTGCGTAGATGTCACTGTGTCGTCTTGCGTAGATGTCACATTGTCGTCCTTTGTAGATGTCACTGTGTCGTCTTGCGTAGATGGCATGCGTAGATGTCACTTTGTCGTCTTGCGTAGATGTCACATTCTCGTCTTGCGTAGATGTCACTTTGCCGTCTTACGTAGATGTCACTTTGCCGTCTGTCGAAGATGTCACTTTGTCGTCTTGCGTAAATGTCACTTTGGCGTCTTGCGAAGATGTCACCTTGTCGTCTTGCGTAGATGTCACCGTGTCGTCTTGCTCGCCCGTCTTTAAAGGGCCCATCGTCCAGCTTCTCAAAATATAGCTATTCATATTTCCTTATTAATTTCAAATTGCAGGTTAAAACGTTATACTTTAGTCATAAAAAAACATTGGGTGTAGCATGTTTTCGTTTCCTCATCTCTTCATCGATGATGACAATAGGCGCGTGACCAAATCAATAAGTAAAGGTCAATGTCACATATAAGGAATATTGGTACTCCGGGTTCAAAGTCTTTTTGCGGTCACTAAAACATAAATTTCCCTGAAACTATTTCCTTCTTTTATACGTTATAACACTAAATATACCCATTGTTACATAGCCACATCAGTGGCCACGCCAATATATAACGGTCCATACCATATTTTCAATTCAAACGTCATGTTATGCAATTACTCACCCCACGAAAATGAAGGGACATATAGTGTTACACTTGTACGTCCGTCCATCCGACTGTCCGTCCATCCGTACGAAAACATATTTTCGTTAATACCGTTTTTATGTTAAGATAACGGTAAAGAGGGACATTCGTGTCCCATCCGTGTCCCATCCATGACACATGTTCTAGGTCGTCTTAAAGTTTCTATAACCTTTACATGTCTTCACCAAACTTTGCATATCTGCACTTAATGCCAATAGCCATTTGTCGTGCATTTTGGCACGAGGCCTCGGAAAACTAATTTAGTTAAATCCGCAACTACTTCATACGAGAGGCTGTGTTACTCGCATGCTGCAGGAATTGCGATAAACTGCAGGATAGAAGGAAGGCGAACCGGCTGGTGTTCTTCTATAAGGTGGTCGAGGGCCTGGTGCCAGTCCTGCAAAGTCACGACTTTTTAACCCCTGTCCGAGGCAAACGTCAAATTAAAGCAAAACTATTTACAGACTGCGTTACCAATAATATAATTGATAGACAAGTCTGTGCAGTGTAACTCAGAACGTTTTAGTCACTCATTCTTCCCACGAACGGTTATTGACTGGAACCATCTGGAAGATTGTGTAGTGCGTGGAGGAAAGCCGTCTTTCATTGGGACTAGTGTTTTCCCCATCTCTCTCTCCGTCGCGTATATGCCGAAAGGTTCTGCAACTTATTTAGAGAGATCCAGAGAGAGCAATACGCAGATTCACCATCAACAAATAAATGTATTAACACCATATACGCGGACGTGTACTTATTCACATATCTTATTATGTTCCTTTCTGTGACTCAGACTGGTCTGCTTTCGTTTACCATATTAACTCCCGAGATGTAGTTCCTACAATAAAACGTAATCCCTCCTTATAACCCATTTCTATTCGATTTTGTTTTGTATGTATAAGAAGTGTATCGATTGGTTTTATTGGATTATTGATGAAGAGTTTCCAAATTCCGAATATATGCATACACTTTGTGAGCAACTATCAATGTGCTTCTCGAAAAATAAATACTGTACAAAACCGACCAGTCGAATACGACTAATGAAAACAGCTGTACCTATTTAGTAAAAAACAATGTTTTGTGAAAAACAAGAAGTTTCTTACATGTCTTGTGATCCCACCTTTGTTGGTGATTTTTCAAGCGGAAAACTGTTTTTCTACATGAAAAATGTCATACTTGAAGTAGCAGCAAATCATTAATATGTGACATTTTAACATTGGTGTCAATGGGGGTGGGGGTGGGGGTGGGGTGAGTTGAAGTAGCAGGGGGTGGGGGGTATTAATATGTGACATTTTAACATTGGTGTCAATGGGGGTGGGGTGGGGGGGGGGACTAGAATCACCATTGGTGGACTGGTCCCTCAGATAAGATGGACTAGTCCCTCAGATATATCAAATAAATTGAAAACAATACATATGAGAGGGGTAGTCTCCATACTATACTCAGTTGCAAAAGAAAGTGGACACTACGAGTTTTGTTTAGATTTGATTGTATGAAGTTTTTTTAGAATTAAATTGACAAATTCCAAAATGAATATGCCATGTTTGGTACCAAAGTTTTTAGCATTCCATTTCCAATATCATGTTGTCATTTGTTTTCAGTAGGTCGAATCATTAAGGGACTGTTGTTTGATAAAGAGGATAGGGTGTAAAGTAAAATTCTCAAAGTGTCCAGTTTCTTTTGCAACTGAGTATAGTTGTCGTTCTGTATAAATTAAATATATATAACGTATAGGTTTGTACTTCGCTTCAAAAATTAATGAAATAGATACCTTTATATGTTTTTAACTCTGTAAGTATTTGTTTTCTCTATAAGAGCCGGGAAAATAATAGAAACTACGATTCTCAGGTGCCATTGTCGGGTCATAATACAAACACACCTCTCGGTCATCTTGGTGTTTGAGTAAAAGTCGAATCCAATTGATGGTTATACCTAATATAAGTAGATTAATTCCCCAAAAACAAATATGGGAAATATGCCATTCTGATAACTAAAATTACAACAAAATATTTCAATGTCCAACAGGTATGGGTTAGCAAAAACAAAAAGAACTAGTGTTTATTTTAGAAGGAAGTGGCAGTTAAATGATTTTGTCAAATGTTTTCTACAAACAGTCGCAAAACACTGTAAACAAAATAATCTGAGGTTAAGAAGGAAAAAAAAAGCAACACATTGAGCAAAATAAAGTTAGCACTTGTAAGGCATGTCAGTTCCATAGACAAGATACAAAGGAATGTATGTTCGGTTCAATGATAAAGTGACAGAGATATGCTACAAAGTCATTTGTAAACAAAGTCGGTGATACAAAATAAAGCAAATATGTTGAGAATATACTTTTACAAGTTATCGCAAATATACTTTTTTTTTTTAGAAAATTTCATTTCTAATAGCTTCAAACAGTTATATCGTCTCTAAAAAGTCGTGCTAAACGTTTTTTGTTCCGTATATATTGGTTGCTTTGAATACGCCCTGACGAGTGCTAGGTTCGTATCGTTGAATAAGGAGAGCAGATGTTTATCAATAGAAGTACAGCAGATGTTTATCAATAGAAGTACAATCGAGACTTAATGCAGATTATTTATTGATGACTTAAACAACTGTTTCTCGTATCTAACTACATATTACATTTTTGTGACGCCTTTTCGAAGAAAAATACGATACACACGGATCACTAAATATCGTCCGTAAGTCCGTCCGTCTGTCACGAAAACATAACGTTGGCTATAACTTTCTCATTTCTTGATATTTCTTCATCACAGTTTCAGTATATACTTATCATGACAACATCGACATGGCCATAGTAAAATATAAAGGTCAAGGTCACACTGAAGGTCATTATATGAGTTGAAACTACCAACAAATTATACAAATTATTTCATATTAACATATGTCTTAGTCTTCCTCGATTTCCACAGGCGGAAACATCTGTAGTGGCAGTAACATCCATAGCGGTGTAATTTGTTCAGTTTTTACTGGGTCCGATTTTGATAATTATGTTACCCTTTTCTAAGTTTTCCAGAACTTTCTAGAATAAGTTGGTCAAAACTTTCCAAACACTTCAAACATGTCATTGAAATTATTCATAACAAAACAACATTGCACAGATTTTTTAAGAAGTTCGACCAAAAACACCTTTCAAAAAACGTTGATCTACCAACTAGCTAGGACAAAACTACAGGACGTGGTGTTGAACTTGAACGGGTATTCAGGTTACTGAAGTTTTGAACGGGTATTCAGATTACTGAAGTTATGAACGGGTATTCAGGTTACTGCAGTTATGAACGGGTATTCAGGTTACTGAAGTTATGAACGGGTATTCAGGTTACTGAAGTTATGAACGGGTATTCAGGTTACTGCAGTTATGAACGGGTATTCAGGTTACTGAAGTTATGAACTGGTATTCAGGTTACTGAAGTTTTGAACGGGTATTCAGGTTACTGAAGTTTTTGAACGGGTATTCAGGTTACTGAAGTTATGAAAGGGTATTCAGGTTACTGAAGTTATGAACGGTTACTGAAGTTATGAACGGGTATTCAGGTTACTGAAGTTTTGAACGGTTACTGAAGTTTTGAACGGGTATTCATTTTACTGAAGTTTTGAACGGTTACTGAAGATTTGAACGGGTATTCACATTACTGAAGTTATGAACGGTTACTGAAGTTATGAACGGGTATTCAGGTTACTGAAGTTATGAACGGGTATTCAGGTTACTGAAGTTTTGAACGGGTATTCAGGTTACTGAAGTAATGAATGGGTATTCAGGTTACTGAAGTTTTGAACGGGTATTCAGGTTACTGAAGTTATGAACGGTTACTGAAGTTATGAACGAGTATTCAGGTTACTGAAGTTATGAACGGTTATTCAGGTCACGGGAAGTTTTGAATGGGTATTCAGGTTACTGAAGTTATGAACGGGTATTCAGGTTACTGAAGTTTTGAACGGGTATTCAGGTTACTGAAGTTTTGAACAGTTACTGAAGTTTTGAACGGGTATTCAGGTTACTGAAGTTATGAACGGTTACTGAAGTTATGAATGGGTATTCAGGTTACTGAAGATATGAACGGTTACTGAAGTTATGAACGGGTATTCAGGTTACTGAAGTTTTGAACGGGTGTTCAGGTTACTGAAGTTATGAACGGGTATTCGGGTTACTGAAGTTATGAACGGGTATTCAGGTTACTGAAGTTTTGAACGGGTATTCGGGTTACTGAAGTTATGAACGGGTATTCAGGTTACTGAAGTTTTGAACGGGTATTCAGGTTACTGAAGTAATGAATGGGTATTCAGGTTACTGAAGTTTTGAACGGGTATTCAGGTTACTGAAGTTATGAACGGTTACTGAAGTTATGAACGAGTATTCAGGTTACTGAAGTTATGAATGGGTATTCAGGTTACTGAAGTTTTGAATGGGTATTCAGGTTACTGAAGTTATGAACGGGTATTCAGGTTACTGAAGTTATGAACGGGTATTCAGGTTACTGAAGTTTTGAACGGGTATTCAGGTTACTGAAGTTTTGAACAGTTACTGAAGTTTTGAACGGGTATTCAGGTTACTGAAGTTATGAACGGTTACTGAAGTTATGAATGGGTATTCAGGTTATTGAAGATATGAACGGTTACTGAAGTTATGAACGGGTATTCAGGTTACTGAAGTTTTGAACGGGTATTCAGGTTACTGAAGTTATGAATGGGTATTCGGGTTACTGAAGTTATGAACGGGTATTCAGGTTACTGAAGTTTTGAACGGGTATTCGGGTTACTGAAGTTATGAACGGGTATTCGGGTTACTGAAGTTTTGAACAGGTATTCGGGTTACTGAAGTTATGAGCGGGTATTCAGGTTACTGAAGTTATGAACGGGTATTCTGGTTACTGAAGTTATGAACGGGTATTCAGATTACTGAAGTTATGAACGGGTATTCAGGTTACTGAAGTTATATACAAATTATGAGGGTAATCAGTCAACCATTTACCCCATATAAACATAAATTATATTTAAGGATTTGAACAAAACACATCTAATATTTCATACAATATTCTGGCTCCTGGTGCAGACCCATGGTAAGGGATATATGGATGGGAATATCAAGCATGATTTACTGTCCAAATAATAGCGACTGATTTAAACATATTTTATTGCCAATATTTTACATACAGAGCAAATATAAACATATATACGACAGAAATATTATAATGACAAATGGGTTGAGTAACAAGTTCTACCAACATTAGATTAAACCCTTCCCATAACAGCGATTGGAAAACACGTTTACGTGTCCACAAGAAATACTTTCAGATTCACCTACCAAATAATTCTACGGCATGGCTGGTAATCAGTGGAGATAACTCCGTTTGGAGGTATATAGTCAATACTCCAACGATACTTCCGAGCTAGCTCCAACGCTAAAAAAAAATCAATAAAAAAGAATTCAAACAAGGTCGGTATGCTTTACTGTCTTTCTTTACTTGTTTATTTGCCTTGATATGAACAATGTGTGAATGCAGTTCCGTGTGGTTGTTGATATGAACAATGTGTGAATGCAGTTCCGTGTGGTTGTTGATATGAACAATGTGTGAATGCAGTTCCGTGTGGTTGTTGATATGAACAATGTGTGAATGCAGTTCCGTGTGGTTGTCGATATGAACAATGTGTGAATGCAGTTCCGTGTGGTTGTTGATATGAACAATGTGTGAATGCAGTTCCGTGTGGTTGTTGATATGAACAATGTGTGAATGCAGTTCCGTGTGGTTGTTGAACAATGTGTGAATGCAGTTCCGTGTGGTTGTTGAACAATGTGTGAATGCAGTTCCGTGTGGTGATATGAACAATGTGTGAATGCAGTTCCGTGTGGTTGTTGAACAATGTGTGAATGCAGTTCCGTGTGGTGATATGAACAATGTGTGAATGCAGTTCCGTGTGGTGATATGAACGATGTGTGAATGCAGTTCCGTGTGGTTGTTGAACAATGTGTGAATGCAGTTCCGTGTGGTGATATGAACAATGTGTGAATGCAGTTCCGTGTGGTTGTTGAACAATGTGTGAATGCAGTTCCGTGTGGTTGTTGAACAATGTGTGAATGCAGCTCCGTGTGGTTGATGAACAATGTGTGAATGCAGTTCCGTGTGGTTGTTGATATGAACAATGTGTGAATGCAGTTCCGTGTGGTTGTTGATATGAACAATGTGTGAATGCAGTTCCGTGTGGTTGTTGAACAATGTGTGAATGCAGTTCCGTGTGGTTGTTGATATGAACAATGTGTGAATGCAGTTCCGTGTGGTTGTTGATATGAACAATGTGTGAATGCAGTTCCGTGAGGTGATATGAACAATGTGTGAATGCAGTTCCGTGTGGTTGTTGATATGAACAATGTGTGAATGCAGTTCCGTGTGGTGATATGAACAATGTGTGAATGCAGTTCCGTGTGGTTGTTTGAGCTTTGCTTCCTGCTCTAAACTGTTCTCGAAAAATACCTAATTTGTTCTGCATTCACAACTTTTTAAAAGCTTAAGATACGTGGATAAAACAGAATGTGTTACTGCAAATGTATCATTGTTAGGTGCTGTGTACCAGCGTAAAGGTCATATGTTTAAGGTCACAGGTCAAGAACATTTAATTTTCCTGTTGTACAATTTTGTGTCTTGTTCATCTCCTAAACCGCTTGACGTCGTGTGTTAGCACCAAATTCGTGGTTACATGGTCAAGGAGCAAGATCATGCAGTTTGTGTTCATCTTGTCCGTGATACCAACAATCTGGCCAATTTTGGTAAAGATTGGAGGAAATATTAAGGCACTATCATCTGAACAAAGACGGACGGCCAACTAGCCATCCCATAAAAATAATATTAACTTCATTCTCCGACATTAATTGCAGATAACAGTCTCTTCACATTGAACACACGATAAAGGTACTTCGTCCCAACTGTCAAGGAGTTTCTCAGTTACATCCCCTTCCCCCTTTATCTGAAATCATGGATTTGCTCATGATCATTAGCCTCTGTAGCTCAGACACGGCATTGCGCTTTGCAGCTAATGACCTTTGCCCATATGGAACTAATGACCTTTGACATGGAGCTAATGACCTTTGACAAGGAGCTTATGACCTTTGCCCACATGGAACTAATGACCTTTGACATGGAGCTAATGACCTTTGACATGGAGCTAATGACCTTTGCCCACATGGGTTTAGAGCCTGGCAGAGGCATGTCTGATATGGAAACCTCATCTTTTATCAAGGATAGAGTATAATAAACAATCTGCTACATTCACAATATATTTATTCAATACATTACAAATTATATTACATATGACTATGGTAAAATTGACATAATAAGTACATGTAAACTAAATAAACTGACACAACACTTTGTAAAAAAAAAACACTTCATAATTTTAGTTTTTCCTAAATATCTATTCTAGGGTTAAATATAACTGATTCTTAAAACGTTTTTCCTGTTTTTCTTGAATTACTGATTTGGGTTTTAAGGCGCACTAACACATGAAAGGTTATATGGCGCCTAATAGGAATGAACATGCCAGGCTCATCCTCCATTTACATCAAGATAAAATATGTAGAATGGGCCTAGAACCTTCTTACCTGCAGAACTGCAGAGTTGCTGCAAATTCTACAGTACACACTCCATTTACGATGGAGCCACGTTTCCACGTTTGCATACGCGGTGTCATGATAAAGACCTTGAATGAGCATGATAAAAAATGACAAAATGAAGATGAATGTGGGGGGTCCTACCCCTCTGCATGTGACCATGTGTTTGTGAGATTGCAGTGGTTATATTCTACCCCGGCAACCACACGGGGACTATTTTTCTTGACCAACAATATTGCTATGTATTTACAAAGCTAGGATCCATTATTGGAATGATAAAGAATGTATGAATATATTAAAATATTGTTATAAAGAAACAAGAGAAAAACGTTTTTATTCTAGTTTTACAAGGAAGCCAACAACAATTCAAAATTTGGGATGGAAAACAAAAAAATATCAATGTTATTCTTGATAAAAAGCTACCATAATGCACTTTATATCGGGGCTTCATAAATTACAGGTTTCGGTAACGGATACTGTGGCAAATTTCATCAGGACCAATTACCAGTGATCAAGTTTTACAAAATCAAAGAATAACCAAATGAACAAACTGAATCAATCGAAACAGAGTTCCACTTTTGTTAGGCCGACCATAAAAAACTGTTTGTTTGCTGTTTTCCCTACCTACCCACGAACGAAGTCCCCACCAACATATCTTTTTTTTTTCCTTCTTTTTTTTTTTATACTAGTTTTAGTATATTTTTATTTCCTTTCTTAAGGTTTCTTTTGTCTTCGGCAAAAAAAAAATCACCTTTCTACCCACTTATAAAATTCTGGGTCAGGAAAAAGCAAACAAATGTATTTTTAAGGATGGCCTTACTAAAAATGCCTCATTGTAACTAAAAGAAGGAATGGTTTATTACTTTCATCGCCCTCCAGTTGCCCTGGCTACAATTAACACTAAAAGTAATTATTTATAAGTCAGAACAGGGCAGTTTATTGGTAAATTTTATTCAATTTTAGTTAAAAATATAACGCAGCCTTTGTTATACTTTTCATCATTGCATAACCTCAATCTCTGATGTTTTATAGCCATGACAGACCGTAAAAACAACTAAACATACACATAGTCATACAAATTGAACATTTAATAGTTAGCCCTTTATTTCATACAGTTCCTTTGTTTCCGACATAATTATAAAATTATTTTTGAAATACTAGTGATCAGAGTATGTACCGACACAGAATTGAATCATAAAATGACAAATTCATCAAATGATAATTGAATAATGTTTTGTGTCAGATGGCAGAATGACCTTGACCTGTCAAGTACAGACGTTACTTCAATGTATTTAAAACAAAATATTTGTAAAATAAACATGTATATTATATATGGTACCTGCCAATAATATATTCCTGGTAGCTTCATTTTCTGAAAATGTAATAACAACCTATATCGCTACTAGCATTTTCTGATCTCATTTTACTATGATTGAAATAATATGTATATTAATTTGTGTAAACCTGCCAGTATCCCTAAGCCATGACTCTGCTTAACTGTTTATATTGGTCTAATGTTGTACAATATTTTATAAGCATTGTTATATAAAGGTATATAATACTAAAAGGGTGTTCCACGGAAGACTTGTGTCGCCTGCAGTGCGTTTATTTCAGCAAGTACTATAAGTTATGAGCTTGGTGAGGTTGCAGGTTAAATTTTTATGAAAGGGGGCATAACTCTGAAAAAATGAAAGTCGGAGTTATTGGACATGTGTAACGACAATCCTTCGGTTAAGATGAAGGTGTATATGAAGTCAAGTTATAGCCAAGGTTTGGTTCCAGGTTAAAGTTGGACTGATGGATGGACAACAGACAAAGTGATCCCTAAGTGTCTGCCATGCTATGCAGGCGACACAAAAAGGGTCATTTCTAACAGTAAGTGTCCTGGAAATATGCCCTACTATCTCCTGCAGGTGTGGTTTGTCTACTAGAGGTGTTACTAGCTTCCAGAACACATTACTCTAGTAATAATCTTTTTGTAATAGATGAACATGATTTATAAAAATTCACAACTCTAGGCGACAGCTGACTTACCAAACACTACTAACAACTGAACTGTAAAGTTAGTACAAAAATTCCAACCACAGATATACTTACAAAGGTTTCATTTTGTTATCATCCCTATAGCAGTTAATGAAATCTACTACTATTTTAACTTGCAGGGATGCCAAAAGTTGAATGCATGTTGCTGGGTTTTTATTTTTGCAGACACATGCACTTTAAACAGAATAGAGCACAGTGTGACCCAAATTCCCAATTTTGCAACACAAAACGTCAATCCTTTAATTACACAACGAACTTGCATTTAAATTGTTTCTCCCATCATCTATGGCTTTGCAGCAACCAAATCAATCAATAATTTCCTTGTTATTATGGTGTCTGTCGTCGCCTTGATGTCCTGGTTTTGTCAAATCTTGCTTCCATCTCTTCTAAAACTCGCGGCGTATATCTCACAACAAGTCTGACTTTACCTGAAATAGTGAAATATGCATTTAGAGCAGCAGTAATAAGGACTGGGCTGAGCCAAAATTCACCTTACATGCAACTGAGTCAAAACTGTGAATTATTTTGTGGTTCTGATATCAAGGTATCTATTTTCAATCATGACCTTACTTTTCTGTGACATCAACATAAGCATAGGAGCGTTTTCAATATTGGGAGGCAAATCCAACAGGATTTCAGATATAACTTCTTAAAACAAGAGCATTACCTAACGCGGCATACACCCGCTTGCTAAGATTTTTTGTGTGAAAACCATTTCCTAGGTGTCAGGTCAATATGAACATGACCGACGATCTACTCACAAGTTGACATGGGTTGTTGTTTATCCAACAGCATTATTTTATATGAAGTTTCAAGTTTATAGGACATATAGTTCATGAATAAGACCCTGACTCTGACCCTTGACCTACTTACCATAAAAATAAAAGGGGTCGTTGTAGAACCATAGATACTATTTGTATCAAGATTGTAGGTATAATACTATATAACTTAAGGTGTGGAAGTCACTTTCCATGATCTTAACCTTTAACCTACTAGCCCTAAAATCATAAGGAGTTTACTAAGAATACTATTTCTGTAAAGTTTCAAGATCGAAGGTCTTCCAGTTTACAAGTTACACTTTGGAAAGCCTTTTTCAGGATTGGGTTATTGTCAACTCACTGTGATCTTGATGACCTACTGACCCAAAAAGCAATAGGGTTTCCTCCTGTAACCAAGGGCAATGTACAGGTCTACACAGTTTCTGCTGTCAAAGTTATTGGGCAGTAAGCAAATTCATATTGAATTTGACCAACTGACCCCAAAATGAATAGGGTTTCTCTTCTCACCAAGGGCATTGTACCAAGGCATTGTACCTATCAAGTTTCATTATTGTGGGCGTTATGCTTTCGAAGTTATTGCACATTATGCGTTATCATTTACTGACGGACAACCCTTTACTAATGTGTTCTGTTTTTCACCTGGTTGCGCAGTCATAATAATCACAATGTACCATATGAAAATGTAGTCCTAGTTATCCAAATGTTCCATACTGATGTGTAATCTGAAACATTTAGCCATTTACACCTCTGATATCACTCACCTGAAGCCAGTTTCAGCAGCTCCACAGCCTTCTCGTGATGTTCTCCCTCCACACTCTGTAATAAACAAGCACATACATGGCATTTGTATCAGTCTTTTCTAAAACAGCAACATCAGTTTGAACAAAATGATAATAATTATACCTTCACCACTAACTTTACTGTGAAAGGTTTCTAATCAATGATAAGGTTATAAGCTGTAGTGTTTCATGACCAGGTCTGACCTCAAAAGCAATAGAGGCCAGTGTCTGTTTGCAATAGGGGTCAGTTTCTGTTTGCAATAGGGGCCAGTGTCTGTTTGCAATAGGGGCCAGTGTCTGTTTGCAATAGGGGCCGTGTCTGTTTGCAATAGGGGCCAGTGTCTGTTTGCAATAGGGGCCAGTGTCTGTTTGCAATAGGGGCCAGTGTCTGTTTGCAATAGGGGCCAGTGTCTGTTTTCAAAACATTTCAAGACTAAGTTACAATAGCTCGCAATAAAAATTTAAAACTCCTTAAAATTGAAAATTTTTATATTTTTGTTTTAAATTACATAGTCATAATTTATACATTTGGCTGTAAATATATCAATCAAGGCCATTCTTAATATAAAGGGAAACACTTTGTTTGTGGTTTCCCAATCCTGGATTTGATAAGTAGGCAGGAAGTCATGGTTTTGACACAGTAAAAGTTTATGAAATTAAAAAAACTATACTGAAGATAGAAAAAATGATTGATCTAAAATTGCTTTAAAAAGTTTTGTTTGTGTCCTGTTTTCAGTAAGTAGGTAGTTAATCAGCAATCTGACATTTATGGTAGGCCTGTCGAACAGAAATAAAGTCAAAACTGTAATCGATAAATAGCATTAAACGTAGTACCATGGCTGCATACATTTAAAAACAGTCGTATATCTCCACTGAATCTCTGGAAAATATCGAAGTAAAAGAGAATATAATAGACTGGCAACAAAACTATTATGAAGATCAATGTCTGCAAGTAATGGCTGGAAGTGACAATGTTTCTGTTCTTAAACAGGAACAGTTACTGACAAATTTAATATCGGAGCAAGTTGATAGCATGCCATCCCATATTCCTGCCCTTTTTTTTTATTAGTGTCATGTATTCACACTTAAACCAGTGATAATTGATCTGCATTGCAAACAGAAACACAGGATAAAGCAAACATCAGCTGTAGACTAAATCCTACAATTAGACCCCTCCTCACCACCCAAGATGACCCATTGTGCATGTTTTTTTTTGCGTCAGTGCACTCCTCTTGCAATGGCATTCAAAGTTGTTTGACACTGAACCCCCAAGTTTATATCCAAGGGCATGACCCACGGAGCTGAGGCAAAAACTCGTAGATATGTACTGGCCCTTGAGGCAATGATAATACATACAAACGTCACACTCCTACATTCAGGAGTAATTATACCATTTATATAAAACCACCCATGTTAGCCCCACCCACAGGGAAGGTACACATATTTTGATACCCTATTGCACATCTACACATATATCCCTATTACATACCAAAGTTTCAAGTTTGTACCTGTAATGGCATAGGAGGAGGAAGTGTCAACTACACAAGGACAGTCACACAGACGGGATAACATTATCCCCTACTTTTTGGAAAAAGTGTGGGGATAAAAATATTGCAGATTTCTGTATGTTTAGACGTTAGTAGACACATGTATAAGAAATAACGCACCACTCCATTAACAGAGATGAGCTGGTCTCCTCGCTTCAACCCGCCATGGCGGTCTGCCACACCACCTGGGATGATACGTGATATGTAGATGGGCGAGTTCTGTTCTTTACCACCCATAACATTAAATCCTAGACCCTCCTCAGTCTTGGGCAACTCCACCACCCTGGGGTGGGCATGACCTTCACTGGCTGCAAATGCTGCTACTGTCGCCTGGTTAATTGAATATAAGTTAAATTATAGTGGTGTAAAATACCAGTGCAACGTCCTACACAATACTTCACATGAAACTGAACTATATACATCTCACAGCTCCATGCATGAAACAGAATTAGTGTTGGTTATATTTATCTTAGAACATTATCAAAAATTCGAAAGAAGTTTTACACATTCTTTGTCAAATTACATGTACCTATTTACATACATAGTTTGATGAATAAACAAAATACGTAGTTACTTTTTGTGAAGTCAGACGACACTCTTTCATAGAAATGGATTATTTAAGTGCATGAAGAAGTGCACTAAAACCGTAATCCGCTAAGCAAGACTATAACAGACTTTGTGTCCAATGTAAACCCAGATCACCCTGCGAGTAACTTGCAGACTAAATCACCCCTCTGTCACATAAATGGAATGGTCTTAATTCAAAGAAAGAACAGTCCGTTATATATATGTAGCGGGTTAAGTGTTAACTGAATTAGAATAAACATTTACTATGGAGAAGAGCTGTATAGTGGATAGAGGATATTTGTTGTTTTGGAGTGAATAACAGATTTTATTTCATCTAGAAGCGTGAAAACTTGAAAATATTGAAGTTTGATCACTTCGAGATGAAATAAAATCTGTTATTCACGACAAACAACAAATTTTCTTTTTATTTTATGCGTTATAATCAAAGTGTACTGCAGTATGTAGAATTCTTTTTAAAAATTGCCGACATCATTGGCTTAGTATGATAAAATGGCTGTTTTTAATTCCCCATAACTTCTAAACTAATTAACCGCTTTCAATAATCTATGACTCATTTTCTTAGTTATTTCCAATCCAATGATTAACTTTTATAGTAGCTTTCTGAAAAAAGTAGTTTTGAAAAAAATAACCAACTGACATTTTTCACTGTAAATGACAACAATTCTGAAATACTGGACCAGGTTAAAGAAGTATAGATCATTTTCTTAGACCATTTCCAGTTAAATGATATATATTAAACACTTATTTTCTAAACAAATAAAAAACAATAATTATTTTGATATTGAAAGAAAAAGGTAGTTCTGGCAGTGAAAAAATAAAACTCCATATTTCACACGTATGAAATACCACTTTTACTTCATTGCTAAAATCCACTATTTCACTGCTAAGCATAAAATAATATCAGCCTATTGAGTCTCCAATACATGTTATTGATATATATATATATTCTTGCAAATTATTACCTTTGCAGTTGCATTAGCTCGGACTTCAGGGTTCCCGGAAATGTCCACAGTTTCATAGACACTCTCATAGACTTCACGAACAGCATTTAGGAAGTCACTCTGCAACACTCGTTGTAGTGCGGCTAACTTCTGAGGGGGAACTTGACCACCTATCAATGGGTAATAAATATTTTTTGAACAAAATCTCAAAACAATATCAAAAAAGTCTTTTGAGCAAAATGAGTACATTTTATGTTTTACATTTGAAAAAAATTCAACATCCTGTAATTTCACCAAAAAGCATTTAGCTGAAACTCCCCGATAATATAATACCAACTAGACAGCATCATGATGCTTCCTACCAAAGTTCATGAAAACCAAATGAAAAATATAGAATTTGAGCTAAAAATTCCAATAATACCACCAAAAATCTTTCAACCAGAACAATTACATCCCTGAAAATATGTGCTACTAGACATGATACAGGCCCGTAGTTACGCACAGGCATACCTGGACAGTTACCTCGATAACAGTTTGGAAAGGTGCCAAACACTGAAGTTGGCATTTTAATGGAATATCAAATAAAATAAAATACAATCAATGATTGTACCAATAATCATGAATATAATTGGCTAATTTAAAACTGAAAATCTGGCCTGAATTTCAAAGCTGTACAATATACATGTACGGTGTGTACCGTATTCTACCCGTTAAGGGAGAAGGAAAAGTAAGCAGGCATTGGGTTAAAAACTGTATTGGTTTGGAAACGCATTTGCATTTGATAACAAATGAAGTTTAGCATTGTTACAATTTGAATAGTTAATTTAATTATTAAAACTATCAAATGATCAATAATATTCAACTTTCAACTGATATATGTAGGAAAAATATTCTACTATATGTAGGTTCTTGAAAACTGATTGTACATGTAGATAGAAAATAAAAGCGACTTTTTTCCATTTTTATAAAGCCATTTTATCAACTGAGTGTTTCTGATGGTAACCAATAATCGATTGTGAACCAATCATAGTATTTGCTCATACTCACTTTTCTGTAATGCATCTAAAAGTTCAATGGCTCTTGTAATGTCTGCAATAAAATAAAGAAACAATGAATGTTGGTGAAGAAACATTCAGGGATATGTATATTTATAACATTCAGGGATATGTATATTTATAACATTCAGGGATATGTATATTTATAACATTCAGGGCTATGTATGTTTATATGCATTCAGGGGTATGTATATTTATAACATTCAGGGATATGTATATTTATAACATTCAGGGATATGTATATTTATAACATTCAGGGCTATGTATGTTTATATGCATTCAGGGGTATGTATATTTATAACATTCAGGGATATGTATATTTATAACATTCAGGGATATGTATATTTATATGCATTCAGGGGTATGTATATTTATAACATTCAGGGGTATGTATATTTATAACATTCAGGGGTATGTATATTTATAACATTCAGGGATATGTATATTTATAACATTCAGGGATATGTATATTTATATGCATTCAGGGATATGTATATTTATAACATTCAGGGATATGTATATTTATATGCATTCAGGGGTATGTATATTTATATGCATTCAGGGGTATGTATATTTATAACATTCAGGGATATGTATATTTATATGCATTCAGGGATATGTATATTTATAACATTCAGGGGTATGTATATTTATATGCATTCAGGGGTATGTATATTTATAACATTCAGGGGTATGTATATGTATATGCATTCAGGGGTATGTATATTTATATGCATTCAGGGGTATGTATATTTATAACATTCAGGGGTATGTATATTTATATGCATTCAGGGGTATGTATATTTATAACATTCAGGGGTATGTATATTTATATGCATTCAGGGGTATGTATATTTATATGCATTCAGGGGTATGTATATTTATATGCATTCAGGGGTATGTATATTTATATGCATTCAGGGGTATGTATATTTATATGCATTCAGGGATATGTATATTTATAACATTCAGGGGTATGATAATGTATATTTATATGCATTGATTGAATGAAATGTCACTATCTTCAGAAGTCTGGCTATTTTATTTAGCAAATTTCAATACAGATAAATTTGTAAAAAATTCACATTTATTCATGCACATTAACCAAAAGTGGTAGACGGGGAGCGATTTTGGAATTGGCCCGCTACAAATAAAGATGAAGTAAACTCAATTTTGAGATACTAAAGTTAACTAGAAGATGCCCTACTAACTCACTTTACCTCAACCATAATCTCACCTAGGCTAAACACCAACCATACAAAACATACCCATAATTTACCCTAATCCTAAAGCTTACACTTGCCAATGCATGCTAACCAATTCGAGATATTTTTTTATTACTTTCTGTATGTTTTCATACCTGATATGATTCAACAGAATGAAAACAGACACAATTGAATCTGTTTGCAATCTTGCCGTAGCCAATCGCTAAGCTTTGCAAAGCCTAGCCATGCGCTAAGCTTTGCAAAGCCAAAAATTCATTCTGACCCTACATGTTGACATTGTAATTTTTTTGACAGCTGAAAACCAAAATTGAGACGGAACATTCCATTTTACTCAGGTAGGGTGACTTAAAAA
The DNA here is from genome assembly GCA_037043455.1 of Cyrtodaria siliqua. Lineage (NCBI taxonomy): Eukaryota > Metazoa > Mollusca > Bivalvia > Adapedonta > Hiatellidae > Cyrtodaria > Cyrtodaria siliqua. The sequence goes on along the minus strand of JAWPHD010017617.1, from coordinate 25,974 downwards.
ACAAATCAATTGACCATAAGTGGTGTAAGTAACAAAATATAAACTCATTAGACTATTTACCTACCTTTTATTTGCCAGATATAATGGTTTTCATTTCAAAATAAAACTTGAAAGTACTGATTGCTGGAGGTGCTGATCATTGAAAAACAACACCACGCTGCAAAACCTACATTTCATTTGGTACATCCGAACCCTAGAAACAGTCATGCGCAGACGACAATTTCTAAAATTAACGCCACCATGTTGTTTTATTTTTACAATGTAAATATTGGGAGTCAAAATAATTTTTGGGCTTTGCAAAGCTTAACGGATGGCTAGGGTAAAATTGTAAACAGATCCAGAAGGGCCTATTTTCTAAGCATATCAGAAAACATGTAGAATATTATGTCAGTGCCTTTTACTATCAAGTTTATTAGGCTCGGCACGAAAAGAAGAATGGCTCGGCAGACGAAAACGCTCGCCATTCTTCGTTTTCTAAGCCTCGTCTAATAAACTTGATAGTAAAAGGCACTGACAAAATATTCTATTTATCATGTAGATTATCCATATTTGTTGTATGAATTACTATTATTACCTATTGTCGTCTTTGCGTTCACGTGCAAACTCGTGTAAAAAGGCGTGAACCATTAGAAATATTAATAAAATATCATTTTAAATGATGTATTCTAATACACCCGCACTATATAGCCTAGTTTAATATATCTCGTTATATTGAACGATATATCAGTGTAATTTTTGCAACGTTTGGAGAATAAGCATTGCACATTGCGCATTATAACGTATGCAACGTTAGGAGAGTAAGCAAAGCAATGCGATAGATTTTCGAAGTGTGCGTTATTTTCACATTTTAAGTGTATTAGAATAGAAATAGAACATCGTTTACGGTGAATTATCTATAATATATCACGGTTTGTCGTTCAATTGTAAACAATATTTTTACTCGCCCTCGCCCTTCGGGCTCGTGAAATTATTGTTTACAATTGAACTCCAAACCGTGATAACTAAACGATAATTCACAGTAAACGATGTTCTATTTCTTAAATATACTCGTTTAATAACCAGTGTTTTTGAGATACGGGAAATATCTCCCTCAGTAGAGAAATGGCCCCGATTTAAGAACGAGTGCTCCTCCGCACTCGTTCTTATATCTGGGTCATTTCTCTACATCGGGTGATATTTCCTGTATCTCAAAAACACTGGTTATTAAACTCTATATATAACAACCACTTATATAAGATCCTATATATGTCACACTGCATTAGAACAAACGTACATTTGTTACTGCATCTGCCACAGCCATTTCCTCGGTGTATTATTAACAATTCACACACTTCCACTTGTAAGAAGAATTTTTGTTGGAGAAAGTCTCCTGCTTAAGCTCACGTAGAATCCGGCGTTACGCAGTGGTCTCTAATGGGGCCTTTGTTGGTCCATATAAACAACCTTCCGAATTCCCGAGTTAAAATATTCTCGGATAATTGTCTTCTAGAGCTATCGCACGATTAAGTCTCAACAGGACCATACCATATTACAAAATGATTTACATAATTTAGAACAATGGGCGTCTAGTTGCAAATCAAATCAAATACAATTTTATATATTGGTCTACTTAACATTACATGAAATGCAACACATATCGATACACTGGCGCGACGGTCGTGCGGATAAAGAATATTATTCGCACGACCGTCGTGCCGATAAGAGATATTATTCGCACGACCGTCGTGCCGATAAGGAATATAATTCGCACGACCGTCGTGCCGATAATGAATATTATTCGCACGACCGTCGTGCCGATAAGGAAAATAATCGGCACGACCGTCGTGCCGATAGACATTCTCTATAAATATTGCAGACACCGGCAACGACCTTGAAAATAAACAAAATGTGGCGATATCTGTCAGATGTTGAAAAAAATCACGTGTCAACAATTTGTTGGTGACTTAGACCGAGAGCTGTGAGCCTGAACCGTGAGCTGTGAGCCTGAGGCTATCATGGAAGAGGATGTTTTGCATGAGGAACATAGCCTGGAACCAGTGGATTTCTATATGGAATATCAGGATGGGTCCTATGATGATGAGGACAGACAAGCTTATGCAGACATTATAACAATGCAGAATAAAACATATAAAATGTTTGCAAGTTTATTGTAAATAAAACGAAATACATAAAGATTTTGTTTTTGTATCACTTTTACAAGAAGTAAATTTGGTTGGGAACTAGTAAATTTTTTAACTATGGACAAGTCCCCGAAAAAAAGTTAATTTAAAACGCTGGTTATTCTGTTTAGATTTGTTTGAACTGCTACATAAACGCAAATTATGACCAAGGCCACAATTTCAAAACATCGCGAAAACTCATAACAAAGTCAGCTTGTCTGCGTATCGGGTCCAATTGTGCAATACTCTAAAGTTTAATGTTATTTGTATTAACATCATATCTAATAAATGAAGTTATTGAATCATAATAAAATAAAATTAGGCACAATTTGTACGTTTATTATGCCAATTTTTGGAAATACCTCGGTCTAAGTGAAGCGGTTCTGACATGGTCGCCATTTTTGTGTTACTTCCGTGTACGAGTTAGTGCCCTTTGAATGATGGACGCGTTTATTTGCTGGCCCCTACCCTTTTTTTTTATAGGGATGAAAGAGGGATGCATGTAATTGTTGTTTCAATGAAAAGAGGATATCGCAAATGGGTCAACCACTAAACGCACAATGTGTTGCAAAATGAAAGTGCCATATTATACATTTGTTAAAGATTGTATAAAGGTGATCATGACCAAGTGTCTGGCGAAGTTTGTAACTAACTTCACGTTTGAAATCATGTTTGGATAGTCATTTTCACGGAAGACTACTCTCTCTCTCTCTCATATGTAGTTAAGGACTGATGTAATGAATGCGTCTGAGAGCCAGCTTAACGAATCAAGATATTTCTGCAGCACGACATCAGCTTGTTCAAATCCCAGCATCACCTTATAGAAGAGAAGTTTACACTAGAGGACAATACATCATATTCCTTATCCTCTTTAGCAGAGCCAATGCCTGCAAGGTTCAGAGGAACCCTGCACAATATAGGAAGAAGAGCTGGAAGGGATTCCATTGGACAACAATTAGAGGAAAGAATGAGTACTTATAGTTGTCAACTCCTGTAGTATGAATCTGTCTAAAATCCATGGAGTGAAATCGAAAATACGTCAAAACCTTATGGTTAGGTTCGAAATGTTGTGGAATACGGATAGCTACCATACCATGTAGTATTTTATAGAACAGACAGAAGTGCGCATCTGCTCGACGTTGCTCTAACAGCCTCCATCCCAGCCTCTCCAACAGACAAGTAAAAGAGTATGAGAGTGGACCTTCGGAAACGGCCGAACAAGATTGCAGTCAACATCATGAATAGTCGTTGAACGTCCATCGTGCTGATTGGCGTTAAATTGGACTTTCCAAGTTTGTCAATGTTAGACTTAGTAAGTAAGTAAGTAAATATTTTATTATAGTGACATGTGCATACAATATATATTACAAATAGTTATGTACAAATTACAAGCACCCGGTCCATTGGACCTATAAGTCACCTGTACTGATAAAGTAATTAGTGTGGGTGTCCCAAATTCTGCTGGCATACTGTAACTGTGGACGGATTAGTGCAAAACATCGGCAAGCACCTTATTGTCCTTACGTGTTGGAAGATTTAGCTTTCTATATATAAAAAAACCAAGCGTTTGGTTTGGCTTACATGCTACCTTGCTGATGCGTGTGTTCAAAGATGGATTGCTTGTGATATTATAACGCCAAGTTAGCGAGCACTCTCACTGTCCGTGAAGAATGTAAGTGGTTGGAAGTGGGCTATAACGACTTCAGATTTAGATGCGTTGAAATACATGTCCCACTTAATATAGTCTCCCACTTCTGAAGTGTGTCTTAAGTCTGTCTGGAGGATTTTTTGTCTCTTTTTCAGTCGTCAATAGTCAAATAAACTGCTGTGTTGCCAGCAAACAGCCTTACTTGCGAGGTGATACCTCAGGTAGATCGTTAATATACACAAGAAACAATACGGGCCGAGGAAATAACCTTTGGGAACACCGGATGCAACAGGTATGCGTCTGGTTGGCTTTGTCACTTATATTTTAAGTGCATATGTAAAGTTATAGACTTGCCTACAAAGAGTATTTGTTGTGGGTCTAAATAGGTCAATACTATTATACAAACATAAACTAATATACATACAATAAAACATCAATAGTGGATCAGTGTATGTTTAGTCTGCTGAGCTAGATAACAATGATTACATACTTTCATATGTATAATACAATAAAACGTCATGTTGACTGTTTAGTGGATCAGCTTGTATGTTTTGTATGCTGGGTTAGATAACATTGTTTACATACTTCGGTATTGTCACAGGATGACCTTAGTGGTTGGGCTAACTCAGGAAAGAATCAATGACGGTGAATGCATTTACATCAATGTAATGCAACTTTTAAAATATGTTTAATATATATACAATTATCTAAAAAAACAAGCGAATACACAAATGAACTATGAAAAGAATGTTCTCATGAACGTTTAAGACGTTCTTAGTATTGTTATAAATACTGAATGTCTAAGACACTAAAGTGTTGTTAAAGCTATAACAATGTTGATCTAGCGCGATAACTGTGATGCGCGAGAGCTCATGAAGATGATGATGCGCGAATTCAATGGATGATTGTCATCAAATGCCTTCTGTAAGGGTTGATGACGCGATGCAATGATAGTTAACCTCCACTGAGATTGTGAGTGATATTCCTCCAGTGAGGACTGGTAACGGGCCCACCTTGTGTCCCGGGGGTTGTCGTTAGTAAAACCTGGCCATGCTGACGCAGGTACGGGGGCCGTCTCCACCGCTCGTAAACGTTAATCGTGGAAGCTTAGCTCCACTCCTGGATATCCAAACCTAGATGGCTTACTCCAACCCTGGATGGCTTATATCCTGGATGGCTTAGGCTGTAATTATACATACGTTTTACATGTCGGTTGACAAACATAACAATCTTGCATAATTATCATTACCCAAACAAATCATTATTCAATCAATATATGTAAGCTGTACTAATGATGAGTAGCAATGTATACATATTCTAAAACGCCATGTATACGCTATGTACGTCGCTGTTAATCGATGCCCCTAATACATGTGATATAAACATGATCAAATTACTCATATATTACACTCACTGAGTTATGCATGCACGCATTTCAACTAATGACCACATTATACAACGCTATTCATCCGCGTCGAACATTTATTCTTGTCACTCATCTCATTGTTAACTAATGTTAACAATCGTGTATTACAATCACTGAGTTATACGCTAACGTTAACTAATGCACCTATTATCCACTGTTATTAAATTAATATTGTTTTACAATTAATGATCAGTTACAATAATTACATCTAATAAAGTAACTTCAAAATCATATGCTAGTCTAAATTTATGTTTGAGAAACATCAATGCTAATCGGATGTCGTAACCGCCAAACAAGATGGCGCCGCCCACTGAATACAAATGTACGATAAAAGTTTAATAAAACTACTAACCACATGTTGCCTATGAATTTTGCCGTCCAATCTCTGTTCCAACAAAGTACTATCGATCATCCCGGCGAGAGCTAGAAGACAATGGGTTTTATAGCAAACATTACGCCCAAATCATTATTCCCCCCGTTCAGTCCGTGACAAACGTGGCTAAATCTGCAGTATTGAATCTACACGAGAGGCCCCTTATACAATTTTGCCGTTTAAGGAAAATATACCTATACGTTTACATGCATTAGCACAAAACTAAACTTATGACACGGCCTCTCTGGCGGCCACTTAAAATGTGCACGCTTTTACGTGTTACATGGATATATAGATCATGAATATTGTGAAATTGTTTCAACTCGAACAATAGATTTGGGTGTAACCGATAACTTACAAGAGCTATGTACGACCAGTACGCTCTACCCGTGACATTTTGTGACAACATCTCCCCACTTAAAGAAAGTGCTACACTTTTAAAATTCAACAAAATGATAATTAATATTTACACGTTAAGAACCTATTAATTCTTCTGAGCAAATGAGCGACAAAACGTACAAGATGATCGCTCAATCGCTTGTGTTTTTTAAATATTACTAAGAGGGATGCAACCTTCAGCCAGTACAACTACCGTCTTCCGGAAAACATCCACTGCAGTTATAACCTAACTATAATATGTAATTACAATTTCAACACTATTCTACAATTGTACACTACCCTGTCGTAACATATACTACTATTGTACAATACACTGCAATACACTATTGTATTAAACCGGTCATTATGTGCGGCGGCTTAAATATTCTGCCCCAATATTGTCCTTTCCACGGTCTATTACACCGACTCTACTGTTGCTAATAACACTACTTCCTGCCACTACCAGAACTCCAACTTTACACATTGCATCCATCGCATTACCAGTATACTGTTTGCGAAATGGAGTAGGGTCTCTCCTTTCCCTCATTGGCTTTGCTAAAGTGTGCTTAAAGCTACACTGCACTACATCTGTTGGTCTCGACTTATCGGACCGAACAGTACTACACTCAGAGTCTAAACGACTTACCTCTCGTTTCTCTGCTACACTAAGCATGCCCGATATATCTACATCGGCTGCTGTCTCCCTACCTACACTAGTGGGAAAATACATGGGACTAGTGTCCTCACTACTGTCTTCCTCACTATCCTCAATAACTGCAACATTAACTACAGTTAACACCCCTTGTTGCACATTATCGGTTCTACTGATATACTCTTTCAGCATATTCGCATGAAAGGTCTTTAACTTTCCGTTTATCTCGATACGGTAATCCATCGTGTTCACTATCCCTCTAACGTAAAACGGACCTTTCCATTGTAATAACAACTTGTTATTGTCGGTCGGGAGTAACAGTAACACCTGGTCATCGATCTTAAACTTCCTAGCTCTAGCTTTCTGGTCATAGTACCGTTTATACTTGGTACTTGCCTTAACTAACTGACTTTGAGCTATCTTACAAGTCTCCTCTAGTTTCTCCTTCAGATCTAAAACATACTGATATGTAGTCTTAACCTCATCACTATCTACTTCACCTGCCCACATCTCTCTAAGAATCCTCATGGGACCTCTAACTGACCTACCGTACAATAACTCAAACGGAGAAAATCCTAAACTCTCTTGTGGAACCTCTCTAAATGCAAACAATAAAGCATTGAGATACTTGTCCCAATCTTTGGGTCTCTCGGTACACATACGTCGTAACATTTGCTTTAACGTCCCGTTAAATCGTTCGACTAACCAGTTACACATAGGGTGATATGGTGTTGTCATGATTTGACGCAAAGACAATAACCTGCTTACTTCAGCCATAAGTTCTGACGTAAACTGTGACCCACAATCAGTCAGCATTTCCTCTGGTAAACCTAGCCTACTGAACATATCAACTAATGCCTCAGCTACTCTCTCAGTTTCAATTGAGGGCAATGCTACTGCCTCCGGATACCTAGTTGCATAGTCTACCATGGTTAAAATGTACCTATTTTTCCTATCCGACACTGGAAAAATTGGTCCAACTATTTCTACGGCTACCCGCTTAAATGGTGTATCGATCAGTGGCATCTGACCTAAATGTACTTTGGTCACTCGACCTTTTGGTACTGTCCTTTGGCATACATCGCAGGACCTACAATACCTAGTTACATCTCCACTAACGCCTGGCCAATAAAAGTCTGCCAATACTCTATCGGACGTTTTCTTTACGCCTAAATGACCTCCCATATTCGACTCATTAGCTACCTTAAGCACTGTCGTCCTATACTGGGTAGGTACCACTAATTGGTGAAACTGTCTACTACCACTATCTTCAAATTCTCTGTACAATAACCTATTCTTATGTACAAACTTACAACTACCGGACCCTTTACACTTCTTCACTACACCATCCTTGGCCTTCACTTTACAAGGCTCTAACGACTCGTCTTGAGTTTGTGCTTCTATAAACTCCGCTTTGGATATGTCACCTACGGCTGCAGGAACCTTTAATTTTCTATAAGCCTGAGTTTGCTTCTGAACCTGCGCTCTAGTCTCTACTGCATTACTTATGCTACTTCTAAAATCGGACATTACCGGAAGTGCTGAACCTTCTATGTTCCCTATTGTTAAATCATACATCGGGTCGTCCATACATAATGCCTTTGTAGTCCCTTTAAATAAAGGTGTATCTACATCTATTCTCGGTATTGGCACGTGCTCTACCGACTTATTTAACAACATACACGGTGACTGTTTACCTACCAACTGGTCCTCCGTAACTAAACTACGCCTAACTACCACACCTGTACAACCTGTATCCCTCATTACAATTACGTCCGTGCCATTCACTCTACCATCTGCCGTTGGAAGATTTGCATACGGAAAGAGACATGTTCCGATCTTCGCCATTACGCCATCCGCTTTAACACAACAGCTACTACTCTCGGTTTTAATAACCGGACTATTACTACCTCTGCCTCTACCTCTACCTCGGTTTTGACCACCTCTACCTCTACCGAAATTCCATGGGTTGTTAAAACCTTGGTTCGGACTACCTACATTGTTGTCCACTCTACTACTGTCACTAAAATTGTCTACGACAGCGGACACTTTCACCGCTTTCCTACACTCATGTGAAGCATGATTCCCATTACAGTGACGACAACGAATAAAAGGTCTACCTATGTTACCACTATTGCTACCTCCTCTAGCACCCATCGAACTACCTCCACCTCTATAGTTTCCACTCTGGCCTTTCTGTTTATGATCGTCCCCTTGCCTATCTCTAAAAGTTCTGTCTTTCGACACTACATTATGAGCTCCACCTCTAGCCTCGGCAAACTGATCTGCTTGTGTTGCCATTTCTCCTACACTAGCTAATTTTCTTTCTTTCAGAAATAAGAACAGATCTCTACTACAAACATTGAATAGCTGGTCCCGCAACAAGAAATCTATGAGGCCCTGATAAGTCTGCGCTACCTTCCCTAACTCTAACCACCTATCTAAGTAATTTCTAGACCTACTAATAAACTGAATAAATGACTCGCCTTTCTCAGGTAGACAAGCTCTAAACCGCTTTCTAAAACCTTCTTCAGTTAACTCAAATCTCTTTAAAAGAGCATCCTTTAACTTGTCATAGTCAAGAGCATCTACACTAGGTAATCTAGAAAATACATCTAAGGCCTTGCCTCTCAATAACGCACTTAAATGAACTGCCCACTTATCTTTGGTCCATTCCTGTAACTCAGCATAACGCTCGAACCGTAACAAGTAACTGTCCATGTTATCTTTGTCAGCATCAAAGTATGGTAACTTCGAACCTTTTAACTTCCCAGAATAACTATCTTTCCCTTCAGTTTTACTTTCCTTACTATGTGTCTTAGCTGCTTCCAACTCTAAAGCTAACTTATGCTCAAACTCTGATTTCTCCCTCTCCATCGTTGTCTTAGCCTTAGCTAGTCTACCATCTGTTTCGAACCTCTCATGTTCTAACTCTTGCTTCTCCCTTACTATTCTACTTTCATCATCTCGCTTCTCTTTAGCTAACCTACCTTCTAATTCTAACTTCTCTGTGGCTAGTCTACTTTCTTCATCTCGCTTCTCTTTAGCTAATCTACTTTCGAATTCTAGCTTCTCTTTATCAGCATCTAGCTTCTCTTTAGCTAATCTACTTTCGAATTCTATCTTCTCTGTAGCTAATCTACTTTCTAATTCTAGCTTATCTTTAACTAGTCTACCTTCTACTTCTAACCTATCTTTCTCAGCATCTAGCTTCTCTTTAGCTAGTCTACTTTCTTCATCTCTTTCCTGCTTTGCTAATTCTCTTTCCTTAAGTCTAAATTCCCTTTCCCTAGCCTGTTCGTCTTTAACAAAGGTTTTAAGCTCCTCTCCAGCATAACCTAACTCCTTACCCATTTCTGTAAGTTCCTTTATAGACGTCATGGTTATAGACATTGTGGATTACTACTACAATAATTGCAATACCCACGTCACTAATAATTCTACTCACCTAACTACTAATGGTAAGTCACTGTGTCCTCAGTAAATACCTGGGCATCATCATAGGACAAGTTACATACACATTTGAACTAGCGCTAACTACTAACGGTTATGTATAGATAGTATCTAGCTTCCACAAAACATATACACTACATAAAATATCTTAATTTGATATTGGACATAAACCTTAAACAATCATCGAAATGTGTATAACATGTACATGTATATTTACTTCTCCCATCAATATAAGTATACTCGAGTGTCACAACATGAGTAGAACGTCTTGTTCGCCAACCTAATTGGATACTATGTGTATATCAAGGGAGGTAAAAACAAAAACCCAAATTATTGAGCAAAAGTGCCTCAGACCCAATCGTGTAGACCACTGCGACCTCGCGCCCAGGAAAGAACGGACAAAACGGACAAAACAACAGTTTGGACTCACCCTACCCTTGTCGTGTCTTGACTTGTCTTCCAAGCTGTGGCCGTGATCGTCGACAGTCGCCTTGATGGATCAGAGGGTGGTACACAATTTTAAAATAATAAGTAGAGATTTAGTATATCATAATAAAGATCACTTATTGATTCTTTCCCTCCGTAGTCGCCCAAAATCCCACTACTCTGAAAACCAGTTGTCACAGGATGACCTTAGTGGTTGGGCTAACTCAGGAAAGAATCAATGACGGTGAATGCATTTACATAAATTTAATGCAACTTTTAAAATATGTTTAATATTTATACAATTATCTAAAAAAACAAGCGAATACACAAATGAACTATGAAAAGAATGTTCTCATGAACGTTTAAGACGTTCTTAGTAATGTTATAAATACTGAATGTCTAAGACACTAAAGTGTTGTTAAAGCTATAACAATGTTGATCTAGCGCGATAACTGTGATGCGCGAGAGCTCATGAAGATGATGATGCGCGAATTCAATGGATGATTGTCATCAAATGCCTTCTGTAAGGGTTGATGACGCGATGCAATGAGTTAGCCCAACCACTAAGGTCATCCTGTGACAGGTATATTATTTTAAAAGAATGCTTTCTTAATTGAAAACATTATTGCATGACAGCTCAGGACATCAGCTTGTACGTCGACTGGAGGTTAATTTATAAAGAAATGTTATAAAACATATACTTAGTTATGCTTAGTTCAAATCTAGTTTTTGGATAGTATGATTGTAAACCTGCGTAAAGTGCTGCTGTCTTAGGCCAAATCACACATACAATACTATTGTTAGGATTGGTGGTTTAACCAACACTAAGTAGAATGCAGTGGTTTGTGTATTACTATTAAACAATGCTGACTCTGGCGAAATAAAAGGTAATATGATATTTCTCAAGATCACTTGCATATTCAATCAATATACCATCACTTTTAATGGTTACGATCATCTTACAGCAGTATGTATTGTGTTGTTTAAATGATTTGTTATATATGCAATTTGACAACTTGGATTACCAATGTATTACCTACGTCAATCACATTATACGCACGTGTAAAATGTTGATCAATGTTCACTTACTCGACAATATCAGGGCTTTATATGACATAAAGCCCTGACAATATGTACGTAATTCTTTATGCTTTAACTTGTAATTCTTAAAATTGTAATATTTATATTGTTGAAAACATATACAATTGACGAGTTTTAAACATTAGTCTTATATTGTATACACATCACCTAAAGGTTGAATAAGTCTTAATCTACCACATTTTTAGAAAAATCATTTTATTCTTTTTGTACCATTGTTTTAATCATGTTTTAACTGTAAATATATTCTATTTTGTCTGAGGACCATATGTTAGACTGGCTTGTAGCCAAATATGTTATCCTCTTGAAATAAAGATATTATTATTATTATAAAGGCCTTTGCTAAAATAAAGAATTAAATCGATCTGCTTGCATTGACTGCATGTTTGTACCAGATCATTAATCAATATTGGGTCTCGCAATACCTCTTCTCTCCGAACCCGTTTTGAAGGTCGTACATGGAGGCTACTAGGTGCCCCAGTACTTTGCGCAGGCATCAGGTCAGCGAGATAGTGTGGTAATTTGATGCAATGGACCGATCTACTTTTTTTGTGAATTGGTGCAACATTTATTTAGGTACTTCGCCTGTCTGTAGGGAAAGTTAAAAAATTACCTTTAAGGGAGGTTCACTTTGCTCCTTGAGCACTAGTGGCATGCCTTTGTCTGGGTCAGGAGCTTCTCTAGGGTTAAGGTTATTTAAAAGTTTTAAATACTGTTTGTTGATACTAGTATATCAATATCGTGCATGATTGGGGTACGGTTTCCAGTATCTTTTGGGAAGATATCTGCATCCGCTGGTATCCTTGGGGGAGAATACGGACTGGAACTGTTTGTTCGGTATATTTGCCTCTGCAGTTGCCTTTGTGGCCTGCTACCTGGCAGGAAGTCGAGGCATTTTGAATATATTCTACACTATTTTGTTTACTAAATTTACCATTTGCACGGATTTATATTTTTTAAAAATTGCTGGAGCTTTCGCTTGTCTACAACCATTGACCAGGCCTGCCAAAGCTTTTTAAGACAAAATCCTGAGATTTTTAAAATTTAAGATTTAAAGCGCGCGAAGAACATTTTTAAATGAAAATTTGGAGCGCGCGTCTTGATTTTTGCACTACTTTTTTTTTAAAAGCGCAAATTTATATTATTCATTGTGTGGTAGTTATAAAAAATAATAAATTAGCATAATAATTCGATTAGAAAGACTTTAATTTCTACCACAAGTTCTTTTTTATGGAAGTGCACTTTCTTTTCTAAACAGATGCGTTCTTAATGCAAATACAAAGTCTTCATATCTCTTATGTATACAAATTATAATCATCGTACACAGCAGCAGTTGTTATAGTGTTACCACACACAAGTAGGAGTTGCTAGTTCCTCACATTTGCGATTTCAGTTAGCTTGACCAATTAAAGAAGTCACAGATATATTGCTGTTATTGCACATTATGTCACTGATGGAACTAATTATGCCCTTAGGTGTTAATTGTATATTCAGTCAGTGCATTACACGGATGACCCTGGTTGATTTGACATTTGCAAATACTCCTCTGACTAGGGAAATAGCTGATAAACTGTGAACATATAGCTATTAGATCATGAACATTTTATTTTGATGAAAAATCCGGAGATTTTACACTTAAATCCGGAGATCCGGAGAGCGACTGAAAAATCCGGATTTTATCCGGAGATTTGGCAGGCCTGATTGATGATTTCGTCCCAAAATCGATCGAGAATCTTTTTGAATTTGAAGGCGCATCCATTGTTTAATGGTTCGATTTGTGTGTGAAATTAACAGCTGTATCACGTCGATTTCGAGCTGTGCTATAGAACTGTAGAAGGGTGTTCCAAGGAACAATTGCGTCGCCTACTGTCTGCTTATTTCAGCAAGTACAACCCGACTACATAATTTTGATAGAGCATCATCAATACAACTGACCAATCAGTGACCAGAAATAAGACCTATCTAATTCATTCTGGTAGGTGATAAACTCGGTCTTTATCCTTGATGTTCAACCAAGTTTACTGTTAAAATTAAGGTATCTACAATGTGGTTCTTTTAAAACCCTGCACATTTCATGCACATTCATGTAAACTGATTCAACATACATATCTTTCAAAATCAAAATCTTGAAAATTATCAACTTTTTACTTGGTCAAAGATTTTTATTTTACTATAGAACCTAAGGATAAAAACCGAGTAACACAAATTTTATCACCTACTGAAAATAAGATAAAATCTCAACATCTCTGCAATAAAAAAATTATGAAATAAAGTTTGAAGACGGTGGGTGCAATCCTTCATGAATTATGGAGCAGTTTGTGTCAAAGTTTATGAAAAGAGGCATACATCTGCATTTGATAATTGATAAGGAAGAACTGTCTAACGTTTTATGACCATAGGTCAAATAATAAGTTCAGCTAGGTTAGGTTGCAGGAGTTTTATGAAAAGGGGCCTTACTCTGCCAAAATGATAGTCAGTTCTTTGACATGTGTAACAACATTCCTTGGGTTAAGATGAAGATGTGTGTGAAGTGTCATGAACATAGGTCACATACTTCTCAATTTATGGCCAAGGAAGGTTGCAGGTTAAAGTGTGACGGACAAAACTAGTTTTTCCCCGGAGAAGTACTTACATGCAGCTTGTCCATGCAAAACGTGATTTTCCCACCTAATTAAGCTGCAGTCATTCTTGACTGTTCGATGAATTCGATTTTTAAAACGTGATATACCAGTAATATATACTGAGGGAAAAAAGTTTAGCGAGTTTTTTAGATGAAATACTGACATTTTGGGACTTTACGGGCTTGACCCCTACGTTCATTTATTTGTATAGGTCATTAAGATGTTCGACTGTTATTGATGTGTGTTTAATAAAATATTGTGTCTATTGTAGTAGTTTCTTGATTTTACAACCAAAAATGTATTATTTCCAGGGTGCAACAAAAACTTGCTAAATTTTTTTCCCTCGGTATAGTAAATGTATATTAAAAGGAACTATTTCAAGTATAAAAGTGTTATGTTTTTAAAGTCTTTCAGTGTATGTTTTTACTTGTGTATCTTTCTAAACTTTAGTAAGGAAAGAATTTACATTGGTTTTACAACAAAACTTCTCATGCCCCAACATGTCAAACAGTTCTTAACCTAGAGTGTTGAATTTTAGGCAACTATGGAACCTTTCAATAACCAGCCAAATATAAGCAGAAACAGGAGATTTTGGCCATTGATTGAATGGAGTCCTGTTCTAATTTGTGAACACTATAGGTCCTTCATATTTATCCAATTGTTAACAACCTCGTTTAGAATGTTAGTATCAGTAGATGATTTAAGAAACAGCCATATCCGACACCCTTCCCCATCATCACCCATCCCTACCATCACTCATCCCTACCATCACCCGCCATCACTCATCCTCACCCGCCATCACTCATCCTCACCATCACTCCCATCTCCACAACCCCCACCCAAAGTTTTTAGACTAAAATTGAAGGCCATATCACCTTAATGAGTGAAAATAGTGCACATATTTAACTAAATCAAGGGCCGTAACTCTGATATTCAGATTGAGGTAGTTTTCTTCCCACCCCCCCATATTCAGATTTAGGTAGTTTTCTACCCCGCCCCCCACCCCCAAAGATCAGATAAAACATGCAGACCCTATCGTCTTAACAAGTCGAAAGTTAATTGACGACGGAATGAGGACGACGGATAACTCAACATTTTCCATGAACTCAGCTGGCCTTCTGCCAGTGATCCTAAAAATAACAAACACTACAATTCAAATTTAATTCACTTTTTTATTTTGCATCATGTGAGTATAAAATCAGTTATATAAATAGGAAAGTTATCTGATATACATATCTATAACAGCCGATACACATAGAAACATTTACAAAGAAACAACATATGGAACAATAGAGAAACGGTTAGTAAGCTATAGAGGTTCTTTATTAAGGCATTGTTGGCAACTGTTACAGAAGAAAGGCTGAATAAATGAATGAATAAATGAATGAACAAACAAATGAATATTTAAAGACTTTTTGTCATGCAAAATTGTTTATTTTAATTTAGCAAGAACTAAAATAAGCACACCAGTACTAATACACTGTATTACTGGTATTAGTCTATCATCAGTTTAACTGACAAAAACAATCCTTTAACCCCTAATGACCACGTTGGTATGGTCCAACTAAGAGAAGAGTCGAGTCCATCTTATAAATGTAGGTACGAAAGACTTAAAACAATTATTTATAGCCGCTCCAAAACAAGACATTTAGTATATCTATTACTGTTATGTTTTAAATTATGCGCTGGAGGCCTTCATTACTCAATAACCTTTGTCTACTGTCATACAGGGTATTCTCCTATTAATGAGACAGTTGAAAGGTACATTTACGTACAGAGCGGGAGTTGATTTGGGTTTTAAGGTGCACAAACACAGAAAGGTTATATTGCGCCACCAGGAATGATCATTCTAGGCCCACTCTCCATTTACATCTAGGAGATAAAAAAAATAAGCAGAACGGCATGGGACCTTTTCACTTGCAGAACTGCGGAGTTGCTGCAAATTCTTCTGTAAACCCTCCATTTTACATTGGAGCCATGATCATTTTTTTCTGCCACCACTCAAGTAGCATCTGAAACAATACAGGGATGGTGACGACCTTTAATGAGCATAAAAAATACTAAAAAAATGAACATGAATTCAGAGGAATTTTATCCATCTATCTGGATAAGCAGTTGTTAACCGGGAACCACACAGGGTTTGTAAATTAGTAGTACAGCTATCCATTTTGATAGTAAGAGTTGTAGATAATTTTTGACTGCAATAAGTATTTACTCATCAGATTCAAAATCAATGAGTAAGAAGGAACTCATTCAGAGTAAACCATTTCTTTATATATGTGAATTTAATATATTTTAAAAGAAATAACTAACTTCTGATTAAATGGAAGTTAAGTAAAAACAAAAGAAACACTGTATGACCTTACCATTAGACACATGATTGGAACAATTTTCATCATGTACATATGGAATAAACTGTCCCACAGGACAATACATACAAATATAATACTCATAATTTCCAAAAGTTGTGAGTATTTGTAGTAAGTTGATGAGTAATGATACTCACAATTTTAAACTAGATGGCTGTTCCACAGAACACGTGTGTCACCTGTCAGCGCTTTGTCAGTATAACAAGGTTTTTTGGACCCATATAAATGACTTTGACAAACTGGCCTGAGTAAGTTTTCGTGAAGAAAAAAATAAGTATTTAACCCATATAATGACCTTCAGTGTAACCTTGACCTTTATATTTTAGTATGGTCATGTCGATGTTGTCATGATGAGTAAATAATATCAAGAAATGAGAAAGTTATAGCCAATGTTAAGTTTTCGTGACGGACTGACGGACCGACTGACGGACGACGAAGTGATCCCTATGTATCGCTTTTTTCTTCGAAAAGGCGACACAAAAACTGAGGGGCTTTGTAAAAAAAAAAGTATGAGTAAAATACTCAAAAACTCAGCTGTTGATAGTTTATATACGAGATATGCAAGGATCTAGCTTAGGCATTGAATGAAACACACTGTAATTGGTGTAGTAAGAAACACTCCACGAAAATATACAAAAAATATGGTTAAAGAATACAATATAGTTGTAGACCAATTAACAAAAGACATCATGTTGGTGACGAGACATGTATGTTTCTCTAAAACGCATAATTCAACATTAATCATACTATGGGATATTTTCTAGATTTTGCAAGGAAGACTAGAAATATTAAACAATTATAGTAAAATAAAAGTAACAAAGTTTTAAAAGTTGAAAATAATAACAAAATCAAATATAACAATAACAACTAAGCGTGTGTATCCTTCATACACAAAAACTGGCACGTGCTAAAAGATATGTTTTTTCTAATTACCTCTTTTTTTTTATTTATCAAAAACAAATTACCTCCCTTTTATGAAATGAATTACCTCTATATATTTATCTCCGGTTGTTAAATTTATGAATATCATTAGGTCCCTAAATCAAAATAGGACATATTGTCTCCAACACTATAATAAATGTAATATCTTGAAAAGGGAGATGAAAACAGACGGATTTTTAAGCAATCTCGCTTACACAAAATTAAATCAAAACGTCTCATTATAAAATTGGAAACAGTTACAAAAACTCTTCACAAAATCTCTTTTTAAGACATTGTAACGTCCGCTAGGTATTAATCGCTGATTTTTTTCATTTAATTAAATGATGTTTTACGTCATTTTTAGACTAATACATGTCAGGCCAGATATGAAGGTCAGTTCTTTGTGGTAGAGGCAGATCACCCCACATTTCCTGGGTAGAACCAGTACTGTATAACTTGTGCCATCCAAGAAATTCACTCATATCTGTAACATACAAACTGAAATAAAAAGGCATCTAAGTAAAATGTTGTATCAAATACACAAATTCAATGTTTTTCAACCAAAAACGTTTTTCCAGAATTTTGTATTTCTGTTTTTAATATTAGAAGATGGGTATCAATGTACCAGAGCCAGAAAAACACATCATGATGACGTGGCTCCTCCGTTATTTAACCCTTTCACTCCTACATTTTGATTTGGTATGACCAAAATAAAGCATAGCAGTCCTTTACAAATGCAGAAATGGAAACGTAAATGTACTTCCAGCGCCAACTCCTCTTTTCATTAGACCTGCCATTGGTGGTCTTTTTATTTTCCCAACATAGACATTTGTGGTCTATCATTTTAATTTAAACAAAAATTATTGAAAATTCAATGAACTGCATTGAGAGTTAAACAACCAGGGAGAAGATGCAACTTAACTGTATGAAGAAAAAAAAGAGGAAAGGTTCTCAAACACAATGTAACAATTGAACCACATATTGCACTCGACCTGTTTAAAACAATCATAACATCAAAATGTCATACAATCAGATAACCTCAAAATGTCATTCAGTTAGATATGAACATCAAAATGTCATGCAATCATAACATCGAAATGTCTTACAATCATTACATCAAAACATTGTACAATCAGATATCAAAATATGTCAGCACATCATGTTCATATATTGTATAAAATAATCATACATACAATCAGGAAACCTTCAAGTAGCTATCTCTCCAAATAACGACAAAATTACACTACAGAACAGTTTATCGAAACTATCCAGTGTTCAGGTCATATAATAATGTATCTGTGCCGATTAAAAGTATAGGTTTTTTAACAGGTTTTTATTATACCTGTGATTGAATATGTGTAAAATGAATTTTGAGTTGGTAACTCTTAATTCGACGCTACAGTTTTGGGGTTATGCCCGGCTGGTTTAAGCCGGTTATATTAGAGTTTGAATTCTCAAAATATGTGTTATATATACATGTATATATATACATCATTGTCAGTAGGTTTAGAAACGGTGTACCTATGTTGTAAGATTTGGCTGTTGTGGCGAGATAGCTACTTTAAACTGTAGTACAATCAGTTATAACCATGGACCATAATTATACCAATGACATAATGTATAAAAAATATTTTTAAAGGTAAACTACATATTTTTACTTTTCTTTGCCCCTAGTACACAAAATGGTACATATTTACAGAAATACGATAGAATGGTCCCTTTATGTGGTTATGGTCTTATAATCAACTGTCTGGTACAATATATAATACAAAAGACATTCAAATATTTGGAATGTAGTTTTGTGTCTTATTTTTACAAATATAGTAAAAACCATCAACATCAAATGTTTTTAACAAATTGGTCCAATTTTTCATGAAATGATATCACAAAACAAAACAACAAAACAATACATCATAATATATCTTCTTACAAAAACATACAAACGAAAAGGGATGGCATTTACCTTTACCTTTAGCCTGCTAATGGCGACTATAATAGCCTTTGTGCCCATTGTAAACCCAGATTAGACTGCGAATAACTCGCAGGGTGATCAGGGTTTACAATGTCCAGCTGCTCATCAGTCATTTATCCAAAACACCCCTTTGTTACATAAATGGAATGGTCTAAATTTAAAGAAAGGACAGTCCTTTATAAATTCATAGCGCCGCGGGCTAAGAGTTAAACCATTCTTACAACTCAATGGTCGCCGAGTCTTACCTCCGAGTAAACTCAGCGATAATTAGGTGCGGGCATGTGCGGTAGATATTTCAGAGCAGACTTTACAGTCATGGTTAAACAATTCCGATTTAATTGAGATTTAGAAAATATAAAATTTTAAAATAATGTAAAACAAGCATTTACTAATTAGTTTATGTCAGTTAAAATTTAACTTGATGGAATGTTCAATTCACACTTCACATCAAATATTGATGGAGTATTAAACCTTAACCCGCTACACATATATAATGGACGGTTCTTTCTTTGAATTAAGGAGCATTCCATTTATGTGAAAAGAGTTACTCGGAGGCTGATCTGGGTTTCAGTGGATGCAAAGGCTATTATAGTCGTGCTTAGCGGGTTAAGGGTTAAATTTCCGCTACAAGGATGCATCAGATTTGACATGAAATCCCGCCTTGTTCCCAGACTAAAAAGGGTACCACTGTAATACTCTGGAAAGTGAGAACGTTTGCTTGTTTGAATGGTGTTTTACATCATTTTTAACACATTTTAGGCCATATACGATGATCAATTTTGTTTGTGGTAGAGCAGACCATCCCATTTTTCGTTGGTAGAACCAGAACTGTATACCTCTCACCTTCCTTAAGAATGGACACTTTCTCACCTGACAAGTCGGTCTCCCAGTGGGATTCAAACCCGCAGCGGTGAGAGGTGTAGAAAGTTTTAGACGCAATGTCTTTACTATCATTGCCAAGCGAGCGCTTATTTGACAGACTTTATACAGAAACACATAAAAGAAAGGCTACACTATCTTATCCTCATGGCACTGAAGTTTTTAAGAAATGAATCTGTGTTTATGTGGTTTTAAACGCTGGTAGTAAATGGGCGAAGCAAAGCATGTGTGGTTAATATGTATCATTTTATGTGGAAGCCCCCAAGGCTGAGGGGTTAACATTGTTATTATACAGTCTCATCCTTAATGGAACTCAACCTGATATGTGCAAACACACACCTTAAAATTCAGTTGATGCCTTTTTCAACTCTAAGAAACTTACATGCACTCAAATATTGCAAAAATTGTCAGACATACATTACAGATGCCAGAACAAAGAAATTATTTTCTGTATTTAAAATGCTTATGTAATAAATGTTACCCCGTGCTGATGACCTTTTGTGGGGGAATGATACTTCATATGAAGAGCTCTTTTGAACATGCATGCCTTAGCTATAGTTGTATGAACCGTATATATACCAGTGTAAAGTTTATTAATAGCTGGACATTTTATGGGATTTATGCCTTTGTTAGAAGTGATAACATTTCATTTAAAGATTTAGGCCTTTGTCAGAAGTGATGAACATTTCACTTCAGGCCTTTGTCAGAAGTGATGAACATTTCACTTCAGGCCTTTGTCAGAAGTGATGAACATTTCACTTCAGGCCTTTGTCAGAAGTGATCAATATTTCTCTTCAGGGATTAAGGACTTTATTAGAAGTGATGTACAGTTAACTTTATGGAATTTAGGCCTTTATGACATCTGTATCACAAATATAATTGCTGTATAATACTTCAAGGTGGACACAATATATACTATATACAAAAATCATCTATTAAATCTGAGCAAGCAATGTCTTCAAGATATCTGTATTTGAACGAAATTATTATTCTCCCAAAGGTCATTACAATCGTAGAATGAAACAAAACTGTATAAACTTGCTACCAGAAGCAGGTACTGGAAATTTAGATGCAACAACCGAGTAACCTTGTATTCCTACACACAATACAAACAAGCAGAGTTATTACATCCATGCTTAACTGATGACTTCAACCAACCACTGCTTTAAAAATATAGCACCTGATAAGAATGATATGAAATTGTGTTATTTCAGCAATCTCAATAGCACAATAAATGATATTGTGCGATACACAATAAATGATATTGTGCGATACACAATAAATGATATTGTGCGATACACAATAAATGATATTGTGCGATACACAATAAATGATATTGTGCGATATGCTCTGAATGTTACAATAAATGACAATGCAAATCAAGCTCAGTGCAATATGCTTCCAATGTTACAAGAACCGATAATGCATATCAAGCCCAATGTTTGTGCAATTATAATTCACCACTTATCTCGAGTTATACAGCATTGATCAAATAGTTCAAGATCCCAGCAGTGTTTTCAGATCTATTTTTCACTGTTCACAGTTATTCTTATGGCAGTAATATTTTAGTTATGTTGTACCGTCATATATTTTGATCAGTTGTATTTTACTGCTCCCAGAAATATTTTGCTTTCAGTATTTCTCTAGTCCCAGTTTTATTTCACTGGTATATATTTCATCGATACCAGTTTTATTTTTACAACTTTTGTTTTAATAGTGATGTTTCACTGAAACCTGTTATATTTCATTGAGACCAATTTTATTTCAATGATATTAGTGATATTTCTCTGATGCCTGTTAAATTTCACTGACACTGTTATATTTCACTGATTGTAAAGAACACATCATGAATACCCATCAGCCGCTGCGAGAAGTCTGTATTTCATGCGTAGGTTACGTGCACGCACGTGTGAATTAACAATTTCTATTGTGTACTCCTTTGGAAACCATCCTCTCTCGCCATCCCGCAGTCTCTCACCTTCATACATACCTGAAAATAAAAACGATGCAATGGAAAAAGGAGCCTTGAACTGCGTACAATATAATCAAGGGGAATAAAGCCTTTAAAACATCTTAACTTTGTCAGCAATCATTCGTAAATATGCACACCTAGGCTTGGTACTGATCATTCCTAACAAGGTTGGTTGAAATCGTGCAAAGGGGTTCAGGAAAACAAGTTTGTACAAAGTATGTAGGGTCACAACTCCGCCAAAAATCATTCGACCAGAATACGATGACGACATGCGGAAATGATGGTACTGATCATTCCTACCAAATTTGGTTGAAATCAGGCAAGGGGTTCAGGAAAAATTGTCCTGACAATTTTTTTGACATACAGTCCAATGGACGTCCCTAGTGACGGTGTCTTGTTTGTTTTGGAATGTGTTGGAATGACTAATTAAAGAACAATAGGATTACGTGGTTATGGAATAATTGTACTGAATTCCTTTGTGTTACGCCACACCACATACGATCCACTTAACTACAGAGGCAACATTTGAACAAACTTGGTAGGGGACCATAAGCTAATGTTACATGCAATATATATGAGAGCGCTATGTTTTGTGGTTTGAGAGAAAATATTTTTCAAGTTTTTGCTCATATCATAAGTCTATGGAAAACATGAGAAATCTTTATATACACCCCATTACCTCAAAATGGCCACAGGAACTTAATTTTAACAAACTCTAAAGTCTAGGGTTTTTTGATAACTAATATGGACAAATTCGTTAAGTCTTTTCTTTGGATCTTTAGAAGAAACCTATTTATGGTTTCAACCATTATAGTAACAACGACCAACTAGGATGTCCCGTTGACCTAATATTAACAAATCTGATTTAAGCAAAAGTTAACGATTTGGTAGAATCGTTTGAAAATTTCTGAAACAGAATTTGAACAACCTTTTCTTTCACAACTACATTAATATGTAACATACCATCGTCCAACTTTTTGAATACATTGACAACATCCGACTCTTCCAAGCCAAGTTCATCAGGCTCCGTGGCAACATATTTCTTCACGCACTGAACCTGTGGGCAGTCTGTAATAACAAAGCTCACATTAACACATATACATTAAGATTTATTTTTCACACTTTTTGGTGACAAAAAAATGATATCTTTATACGTCTGTTATCAAATTATTTTATCACATGGAACTGCTTGTATTCCGTATAATATACCCATTACGTATTTCCTTATATTAACCATGTGTAATACAAGGCGACCGAATCAGTCGAATCGGTCGGTCGTTGAAGTGCAGTGTCAGTACGTTCGTCTAGTCAATGTCCCGGAATACCCGTTTAGTCCGTGGATATGGCACTGAATCGGCGATGTTGTGAGGGTAACAGTCCGCCGTATGTAGATTCACCACAAGCAATAATGTGTAGTTTCTTGTCGTTTTTGAGCCATGTGATAAAAAGGATCTGACACGAGTTGTCATTTCATACAAAATTTTATTAAACTCGTCCAGGAATTTTTTATTAAGCTCGCCGGAGGCTCGCTTAATAACAAATTCCTAAACTCGTTTAATAAAATTTGATATGAAATGACAACGAGTGTCAGATCCTCTATATAATAATAACCATCGTATTTTTTATTTCAAAAGCAAACATTAATTTGCGCTATTTTCGTATTCTGAACGATGAATTCTAACAAATATGACTTTTGGCTTTTGGTTACTTTTACCGATGTATTTGTGTCTAAGCAATGTGCCCAAGTTTGGTAAAATTTCGATTTTATTGAACGGACATCATCAATTTCAACAATTATCACCAATTCAGGGACAATTACTACAGCATTACTGGCTGGTTTTTGAAATTGACCTAGATACTCTGGTCATAGGCATTGTATTCATCTTTGGTTAAATTTTGATTAGAATTGCTCAAGTTATTAAGCGGACATTGTCAATTTTCACCAATAATAGGGCTGCGGAAAAACTGGTGAGATCTAGCTAGTTATTAGACGTGACCGAAATATTTTTGCCATAAGCATTGTGTCCAAGTTTGGTTAGTTTTTGATTAAAATTAGTAAAGATACTGAGCGGACATAGTTATTTAAAATAAAATCACCGATTCAGGATCGATTATTCTGGGTTTACTGACGCAATTTGACTGGTTATCAATCAACTTGACAGATATTTTGCCCATAAGCACTGTATCCAAGTTTGATAGATTTAGATAAGAATTACTGTAGGTATTGAGTGGACACTAAATGTTTGCAATACCGCTACCCACCGAGCTCAATTACATAATATGTCTCGTCACTGACGGGCGTTCAAACCTACAGAAGGTATGGAAATTCATATTGCATTTAACAAATGCCAATTAGGCCTGTTGAATTGTTGCTAGATATACTCGTCGGGGGCCACTTTTCGTCACTTATGTAAACATAAACTAATTTTTCAGACAAATCTATGTATCCTGACAATTTTTACTCTAGTTTCTATTAGGTTACCTTTTCCTGGAAATTTGATATCAAAGAATTTTGTTTTTTATAAATTATCGAAGTGGCACGCGACCTTTTTATAAATAGACTAAAACTAAAAAATCATTTTGTTTGCTAGCCCAGTTTCCGTCATGTATTTTATCGAGTGATAGATTCAACTAGGTCAAGATACAGTATACTTTTATGAATTTGAAACTTGTTTGCAAGTCCATTCAACAATTTCATTGTAAAAATGGTATGTTTGCATTGTTCCATCAGTCACCTTGATCACTATAACAATGTGCCTGGTAACGTCAGTGTAAAATGCTCAACGACAACAATTTACAATGTATTGATGGGTAACTCTGTGTAAATCAAACAGATACAGGTTGTACGAGTTGCTTCTCTTTGGTTAAAATATATAATCACAGTATATTTTAACTGTGTCCACTGAAGAGTGATAAAAATATGACGTCATTAGAGTGTTGTTTTAATAGTTTATTATGCGGCAGTATGCGCGCGCATCCCCAACGCCATATAAGGTAGTAAACACAATTTTCGGAGAAATCCCTTTCGTTTTTGTACCGCTTATTTACTTTTTTTTTTTTTCTGTTTCCAATCTTCAGTTCTAAACGTCTGACAATAAGTGACATCCGTAAGTAATTTGCAGTGTAAAAACAGTTTTTAAATGAGAATGACGGAAACTGGGCTTGGACGGAAACTGGCCTCTAACGAGTATGTATACATGTATAATGATTGTTTGACAGATAATCTGATGAAACACAGATTGTCGTTTTGCGACTTTCATTGACCTGATAAAGGCATTCCAGATAGATTTTCATTCATAATTGAACACTTAACCTACCCCACTCTTCGTATATTCTTTGGTCATCAGCTATTTTCACTGGTGTGACGGCATCAACCCATCTTGCTCTATCACTCCTTAAAATGGAAAACATCAGGTCATTACAACTGCCATATATGGTTAACTCCTAATTCATTAAATCTTACGGTATTTATTTTAGACTAAATTATTTTTTAATTATATTAAAGCAAAATAACTATTATTAAACAAGTTTCTTCATGTGTTAATGTTCGATGAAATTAACATGAAGATTGAAAGAAAACAGAATGGTCATCAATTTGTACTATCAAATAATGTTAACACATTGACC
>JAWPHD010017616.1:0-43742 GCA_037043455.1 Cyrtodaria siliqua | reverse complement strand
TCACAGAACACAGTAAACCTAAAAATACGCAAAATGACAAACATAAATGGCAATGTTAATAAAGAATAAAGGCGTATGACGTCACAAACACAAACGAGGATGACGATAGAGCTACCGCCTTGGAACGGTCAGTGTAAATAAAGAATGCCTGGCCAATATAAGTAAAACACAAAGATGCTCGTGTGTATATATATATATATGCAAAAGACAATAGCCCAGAAAGCCACAAAGAAGGTACTCAATGACTTGACAGAAGCCAGAGCAACAAGAGAATAAACCACTGAGGGCACGACCAAGACAAGAATGCAGACAAACATCAAACGTCACCGTCCCTTTGGGCTTTAGGTAGACGAAAGAGGAAATCATAGTAGCGAACTGTAAATGGGTCCACCACCAAGCATTCAGTGCGTTGCAAAATGATAGGGTCATGACCTCTTTTGATAAACCTTTTAACAAGGTTAACAAAGATAGTATGAAAGTGATCATGACCAAGGATCTTACGAAGTTTGTAAATCACGTCACCATATAAGTAAAGTCGTTATACTTCTTGTCGCAGAAGAGTTATTTTATTACTTTCTACTTTTATATTTAGAAAGAATACCAGGGTTACAATAATACAATTTGGCAAAGGTTTGACGAAGTTTATGTTAACGGTACCACTGATGGAGTAGCATTTTAGTTTTAAAAAGATTATGAATGTTAAAGTCTTCAACGAGTAGAAGCTCTAGAAACCGAATAAGGTGAGACACATAGACCACACAAGAAGTGGCTCGGGGAACATCCCCATCTAAATGAGTATAATTAATAATATCGAAATTTAAATCATCTCTCCTGTCATAGAAATTGCTAATTATTTCACCATTGTCAATAGATAGATGTAAATCGAGAAAAGAAGCGTTAGTATCAGAAATATTAGATTTGTTAGGTTGAAGTTCTTTAGGATATATAGTATTAACCACAGTTGAAAAGAAAGGGTTGTCAATGTTCAATATGTCATCCAGATACCGAGAGGTGTCACTAAAGGTTTCAATAACATTTGCCTCGGATCTGGTGACCGACTCAACATGAAATCTCTTCATAGCAAAATAAAACAAATCTACAACAAGGGGTGCACAGGCCTTATCCATAGGGACATCAACAATTTGTCTATAAATGGTAGTTCCATACCTGATGAAAATATTATCTAATAAAAAATAAGTGATTAACAAACTTCATGGCAAGTCGACATAGAGAAATAGTCCAAACTGCTGTTAGTAAAAATATTTAGTATTTTCCATAGCAAACGTTTTTTAAATGAGAGCAATAAGCTTGTCTTTGATAAGGTTGTGTGGTAAAGTTGTATACAAAGTAGACAAAGCATAAGTACTTATAGATGAAGCTTGACGTCTATTGCAAATGTTATCAAGAACGTCGCCTGAATGTTTAATAGTCCAAAATAAATTAATCCCAGAGCTTTAGCACAATATCGTTTAACGTGGTCTTTAACGGCAGTAAGCGGGGCTCATCCTTTTTTTTCCTAATATTAAAGCATTGGAAAACGCGATCTTTTTATATCTTGCGTTTTATGAATATATAATAATGTTTCGTCCCGCTTATGCATTCTAAGAGTTCGGATATGCAATCAAATGGCATCGATACATGTATATGTCGATGTTAACCTATAAAACATAGATCAAGTATAAGACAATATTACAAACCACAAATAAATAAAGTTGCTTACGGTTAAAAATTAAAACAGTATGAATCTATGTAACACTACAGCCATGCCATTGTACTTAACCTAATAACAGTCTTTAAATGTAAAACAATTAGAGTTAAAGTACACCCCTGTTAATCCCTGTAGAACTGATCATGCAATGGGAGTTTCCAAAATGTGTCAGCTAATTCCGGAGTTAATCATCTGAACACCTGTTATTGTTTACGTGCTCTAAACTTAGTTTCTCTGGAAGTTTCTGGAAAACTATGAAGTCTGAAAGTTAACAGATATTGCCATATTAGGGGAGACCATTCGCCGAAATGTCTTGTGGGTAATGTAATAATACAATGATGCAATCACCATGGCGTTAACCTGTAGCTACACAGGTCGATGCCCATATGAGATTCGAGAGTCGGGGGTTCAGGGATGTAGAGTCAGTTTGTCTTGTATCCACAAAATGGATCCCTCTCAGTCTAAGACAGGGTGTGGGATAAGTTATACTATGCTATAGAAGTAGTGCAGTTGTTCAGCGTTATATAATAATTTGAGGATTTGGACACATTTAAATGTTTCTAAATACTATTATAATGTGTGAACCTAAGAAATTTAATAATAGGGCCTATTTAAGTAGTTAACAAATTGAAATACTGAAAACCAAGAGATGAAATGGATATGTAATAAATATAGCAGGATGTTCATAACGTATTATGAATTGTAATTGTTCGGACTGTTTTTTATGTACCAATAAAGTATAGAAATCACAACGCGAAGTCCGGACCTTGTTATTAAATGTACCAAGCATGTCATACGACCCCGTAGTGCTACATTTGCTTGCATATCATAAACACAGTTTGAGTATAAAATTGTTCTTATTTTTGGTTCTACCCCAGCTTTAAATATACTATTGGCGCAATATAATCGCCAATTACTAATATGCAAAAGAACAGTTAGCTTTAAGCTATTCAAAACATTTAACAATATGAAAGTTACTTAGAAAAACTAACTGGACGCCGTAAGAATAAAAGCAAAATCAAGATTTCGTTGTGTTCGTTTAACACAGTCTCGAAATTATGATTATATCTGTCCCCACTTAAAGACGCAATATCCGATCAGACCTTCGGATGTAAATTAACACTGCTGTGTGTGTGTATTATCAGTGAGTGGAAATACAGTGATAGCTAAAAATAGATTAGGATTGCAGTCGACAGAAAACACATTGTTTACCTGTTGATTGTTAGTAATTCCCATGAGTTTTAAACAGATACGGCATAATTTTCTCTTCCAAGTGAATACAAACATCTAGACTTGTATGTCTCATACACTAAAAATGTACAGAATAGCTGTATTCATGATTTTCATTAGTTTTATTATTTTAAAACAGAGTCCACATAATTCAGCCAAATTGATCTACACCAACTGAATGTTTTTCTCTTAAGCACTTTTATTTAATTATTTTTTCCTTGACAAATTGTCATCCATGTCTCTCCCTGATGTAACTGGTCTATTCACATTTTCATTCCAGTCAAGAATTGCTAAATTTGTACGACAAATGTATGCTTTGTCGGAAAAGTTTATTCTTTTATCATAAAGCGTTGTTGAAACTTTCAAACGGCAATAAAACGTCTCCCCGCGCTTGCAATCAGTACTGTTATTCATTCGATCTTTGGAGATCGCTGAGCCCGATATTTATATTTAGTTTTCGGTGGTACATTTTCAATTTATTTATTTTTTGATTTGGTGGTTCCACTACTCCGGCCGATAAAAGGCTCTGGGTATTGTTTAACCACTTATAGGATATGTTGTCTGCTTTTTAATTTAGTCTTTTGGCTGTTACTTGTGATAAGCAGGCTTCATAACCGCTGCTCCCAACTAAACTCCATTATGTTTATTTCGCTCTTCGGGGCATTTAATTTTATTAGATACTGGGACCATACGCCGTACGACATGGGGAAGCAAATAACTCCATGTCCACCGCCGTATGCATGCCATTTTTGGGTTGGTTAAAATTGTGTACTATTGATTTTATTAATATTGAGTTCTGCTCAACCCGGGGCTAGAGGGCGTGAGCGTTAGCTAGCATATTTCACTACCGCTCATGAACAGTCTCAGTCAAACCGAGACTGCAATATTTTGTATGTGTCGTGTTCGGCCGTTTCCAAAGGTCCATTATCATACTCTTTTTTCAACATAAAACGTATCAATACAATGCACATAGTCCTTTGCTGTTTTATATATTTGTATTTGTTCAAAGCTTCAATTAGTAATTGTTCAGCCTTTGAATCTTTGATTGTTATTTTACTGCTTTCAAAGTTGTCATCTGTTTTACATCTCGATAATGTGTGGCTGTCACAAAATGTCACGGGTAGAGCGTATTGGTCGTTCATAGCTCTTGTAAGTTATCGGTTACACCCAAAATCTATTGTTCGAGTTGAAACAATTTCACAATATTCATGATCTATTCATGTAACACGTAAAAGCGTGCACATTTTAAGTGGCCGCCAGAGAGGCCGTGTCATAAGTTTAGTTTTGTGCTAATGCATGTAAACGTATAGGTATATTTTCCTTAAACGGCAAAATTGTATAAGGGGCCTCTCGTGTAGATTCAATACTGTAGATTTAGCCACGTTTGTCACGGACTGAACGGGGGAAATAATGATTTGGGCGTAATGTTTGCTATAAAACCCATTGTTTTATAGCTCTCGCGGGGATCATCGATAGTACTTTGTTGGAACAGAGATTGGACGGCAAAATTCATAGGCAACATGTGCCTAAGCCATCCAGGGTTGGATATAAGCCATCCAGGATATAAGCCATCCAGGATATAAGCCAATCCAGGATATAAGCCATCCAGGGTTGGAGTAAGCCATCTAGGTTTGGATATCCAGGAGTGGAGCTAAGCTTCCACGAATAACGTTTACAAGCGGTGGAGACGGTCCCCGTACCTGCGCAGCCAGGTTTTACTAACGACAACCCCCGGGACACAAGGTGGGCCCGTTACCAATCCTCACTCGAGGAATATTACTCACAATCTCAGTGGAGGTTAACTATCATTGCATCGCGTCATCAACCCTTACAGAAGGCATTTGATGACAATCATCCATTGAATTCGCGCATCATCATCTTCATGAGCTCTCGCGCATCACAGTTATCGCGCTAGATCAACATTGTTATAGCTTTAACAATACTTTAGTGTCTTAGACATTCAGTATTTATAACAATACTAAGAACGTCTTAAACGTTCAGGAGAACATTCTTTTCATAGTTCATTTGTGTATTCGCTTGTTTTTTTAGATAATTGTATATATATTAAACATATTTTAAAAGTTGCATTAAACTTATGTAAATGCATTCACCGTCATTGATTCTTTCCTGAGTTAGCCCAAACACTAAGGTCATCCTTTGACAACTGGTGTCAGAACTGGGATTTTGGGCGACTACGGAGGGAAAGAATCAATAAGTGATCTTTATGATGATATACTAAATCTCTACTGATTATTTTAGAATTGTGTACCACCCTCTGATCCATCAAGGCGACTGTCGACGATCACGGCCACAGCTTGGAAGACAAGTCAAGACACGACAAGGGTAGGGTGAGTCCAAACTGTTGTTTTGTCCGTTCTTTCCTTGGCGCGAGGTCGCAGTGGTCTACACGAGTGGGTCTGAGGCACTTTTGCTCAATAATTTGGGTGTTTGTTTTACCTGCCTTGATATACACATAGTATCTAATTAGGTTGGCGAACAAGACGTTCTACTCATGTTGTGACACTCGAGTATACTTATATTGATGGGAGAAGTAAATATACATGTACATGTTATACACATTTCGATGATTGTTTAAGGTTTATGTCCAATATCAAATTATGATATTTTATGTAGTGTATATGTTTTGTGGAAGCTAAATACTATCTATACATAACCGTTAGTAGTTAGCGCTAGTACAAATGTGTATGTAACTTGTCCTATGATGATGCCCAGGTATTTACTGAGGACAAAGTGACTTACCATTAGTAGTTAGGTGAGTAGAATTATTAGTGACGTGTGTATTGTAATTATTGTAGTTAATAGTCCACAATGTCCATAGACATGACGTCCATAAAGGATCTTACGGAAATGGGTAAGGAGTTAGGGTATGCTGGAGAGGAGCTTAGAACCTTTGTTAAAGACGAACAGGCTAGGGAAAGGGAATTTAGACTTAAGGAAAGAGAATTAGCAAAGCAGGAAAGAGATGAAGAAAGTAGAATAGCTAAAGAGAAGCTAGAAACTGGGAAAGATAGGTTAGAAGTAGAAAGTAGATTAGCTAAAGAATAGCTAGAATTAGAATGTAGATTAGCTAAAGAGAAGATAGATGCTGATAAAGAGAAGCTAGAATTAGAAAGTAGACTAGCCACAGAGAAGCTAGAATTAGAAGCTAGGTTAGCTAAAGAGAAGCGAGATGATGAAAGTAGATTAGTAAGGGAAAAGAAAGAGGCGGATAAAGAGCAGATAGAATTAGCACGCAGTTAGAACATGAGAGGTTCAAAACAGATGGTAGACTAGCGAAGGCTAAGACAACGATGGAGAGGGAGAAATCCGAGTTTGAGCATAAGTTAGCTTTAGAGTTGGAAGCAGCTAAGACACATAGTAAGGAAAGTAAAACTGAAGGGAAAGATAGTTATTCTGGGAAGTTAAAAGGTTCGAAGTTACCATACTTTGATGCTGACAAAGATAACATGGACAGTTACTTGTTACGGTTCGAACGTTATGCTGAGTTACAGGAATGGACCAAAGATAAGTGGGCATTTCATTTAAGTGCGTTATTGAGAGGCAAGGCCTTAGATGTATTTTCTAGATTACCTAGTGTAGATGCTCTTGACTATGACAAGTTAAAGGATGCTCTTTTAAAGAGATTTGAGTTAACTGAAGAAGGTTTTAGAAAGCGGTTTAGAGCTTGTCTGCCTGAGAAAGGCGAGTGATTTATTCAGTTTATTAGTCGGTCTAGAAATTACTTAGATAGGTGGTTAGAGTTAGGGAAGGTAGCGCAGACTTATCAGGGCCACATAGATTTCTTGTTGCGGGACCAGCTATTCAATGTTTGTAGTAGAGATCTGTTCTTATTTCTGAAAGAAAGAAAATTAGCTAGTGTAGGAGAAATGGCAGCACAAGCAGATCAGTTTGCCGAGGCTAGAGGTGGAGCTCATAATGTAGTGTCGAAAGACAGAACTTTTAGAGATAGGCAAGGGGACGATCATAAACAGAAAGGCCAGAGTGGAAACTATAGAGGTGGAGGTAGTTCGATGGGTTCTAGAGGAGGAAGCAATAGTGGTAACATAGGTAGACCTTTTATTCGTTGTCGTCACTGTAATGGGAATCATGCTTCACATGCGTGTAGGAAAGCGGTGAAAGTGTCCGCTGTCGTAGACAATTTTAGTGAAAATAGTAGAGTGGACAACAATGTAGGGAGTCAGAACTAAGGTTTTAACAACCCATGGAATTTCGGTAGAGGTAGAGGTGGTCAAAACCGAGGTAGAGGTAGAGGCAGAGGTAGTAATAGTCCGGTTATTAAAACCGAGAGTAGTAGCTGTTGTGTTAAAGCGGATGGTGTAATGGCGAAGATCGGAACATGTCTCTTTCCGTATGCAAATCTTCCAACGGCAGATGGAAGAGTGAATGGCAGGGACGTAATTGTAATGAGGGATACAGGTTGTACAGGTGTGGTAGTTAGGCGTAGTTTAGTTACGGATGACCAGTTGGTAGGTAAACAGTCACCGTGTATGTTGTTAAATAAGTCGGTAGAGCACGTGCCAATAGCGAGAATAGATGTTGATACACCTTTCTTTAAAGGGACTACAGAGGCATTATGTATGGACGACCCGATGTATGATTTAACGATAGGGAACATAGAAGGTTCAGCACTTCCGGTAATGTCCGATTTTAGAAGTAGCATAAGTAATGCCGTAGAGACTAGAGCGCAGGTTCAGAAGCAAGCTCAGGCTTATAGAAAATTAAAGGTTCCTGCAGCCGTAGGTGACATATCTAAAGCGGAGTTTATAGAAGCACAAACTCAAGACGAGTCATTAGGTCCTTGTAAGGTGAAGGCCAAGGATGGTGTAGTGAAGAAGTGTAAAGGGTCCGGTAGTTGTAAGTTTGTACATAAGAATAGGTTATTGTACTGAGAATTTGAAGATAGTGGTAGTAGACAGTTTCACCAATTAGTGGTACCTACCCAGTATAGAAAGACAGTGCTTAAGGTAGCTCATGAGTCGATTATGGGAGGTCATTTAGGCGTAAAGAAAACGTCAGATAGAGTATTGGCAGAATTTTATTGGCCAGGCGTTAGTGGAGATGTAACTAGGTATTGTAGGTCCTGCGATGTATGCCAAAGGACAGTACCAAAAGGTCGAGTGACCAAAGTACATTTAGGTCAGATGCCACTGATAGATACACCATTTAAGAGGGTAGCCGTAGACATAGTTGGACCAATTTTTCCAGTGTCGGATAGGAAAAATAGGTACATTTTAACCATGGTAGACTATGCAACTAGGTATCCGGAGGCAGTAGCATTGCCCTCAATTGAAACTGAGAGAGTAGCTGAGGCATTAGTTGATATGTTCAGTAGGCTAGGTGTACCAGAGGAAATGCTGACTGATTGTGGGTCACAGTTTACGTCAGAACTTATGGCTGAAGTAAGCAGGTTATTGTCTTTGCGTCAAATCATGACAACACCATATCACCCTATGTGTAACGGGTTAGTCGAACGATTTAACGGGACGTTAAAGCAAATGTTACGGCGTATGTGTACCGAGAGACCTAAAGATTGGGACAAGTATCTCAATGCTTTATTGTTTGCATTTAGAGAGGTTCCACAAGAGAGTTTAGGATTTTCTCCGTTTGAGTTATTGTACGGTAGGTCAGTTAGAGGTCCCATGAGGATTCTTAGAGAGATGTGGGCAGTTGAAGTAGATAGTGATGAGGTTAAGACTACATATCAGTATGTTTTAGATCTGAAGGAGAAACTAGAGGAGACTTGTAAGATAGCTCAAAGTCAGTTAGTTAAGGCAAGTACCAAGTATAAACGGTACTATGACCAGAAAACTAGAGCTAGGAAGTTTAAGATAGATGACCAGGTGTTACTGTTACTCCCGACCGACAATAACAAGTTGTTATTACAATGGAAAGGTCCGTTTTACGTTAGAGGGATAGTGAACACTATGGATTACCGTATCGAGATAAACGGAAAGTTAAAGACCTTTCATGCGAATATGCTGAAAGAGTATATAAGTAGAACCGATAATGTGCAACAAGGGGTGTTAACCGTAGTTAATGTTGCAGTTATTGAGGATAGTGAGGAAGACAGTAGTGAGGACACTAGTCCCATGTATTTTCCCACTAGTGTAGGTAGGGAGACAGCAGCCGATGTAGACATATCGGGCATTCTTAGTGTAGCAGAGAAACGAGAGGTAAGTCGTTTAGACTCTGAGTGTAGTACTGTTCGGTCCGATAAATCGAGACCAACAGATGTAGTGCAGGGTAGCTTTAAGCACACTTTAGCAAAGAAACGAGAGACCCTACTCCATTTCGCAAACAGTATACTGGTAATGCGATGGATGCAATGTGTAAAGTTGGAGTTCTGGTAGTGGCAGGAAGTAGTGTTACTAGCAACAGTAGAGTCGGTGTAATAGACCGTGGAAAGGACAATATTGGGGCAGACTATTTAAGTCGCCGCACATAATGACCGGTTTAATACAATAGTGTATTGCAGTGTATTGTACAATAGTAGTATATGTTACGACAGGGTAGTGTACAATTGTAGAATAGTGTTGAAATTGTAATTACATATTATAGTTAGGTTATAACCTCAGTAGTAATAGTTAACATACTCAAGCGATTGAGCGATCAGCTTGTACGTTTTGTCGCTCATTTGCTCCGAAGAATTAATAGTTTCTTAACGTGTAAATATTAATTATCATTTTGTTGAATTTTAAAAGTGTAGCACTTTCTTTAAGTGGGGAGATGTTGTCACAAAATGTCACGGGTAGAGCGTATTGGTCGTTCATAGCTCTTGTAAGTTATCGGTTACACCCAAAATCTATTGTTCGAGTTGAAACAATTTCACAATATTCATGATCTATTCATGTAACACGTAAAAGCGTGCACATTTTAAGTGGCCGCCAGAGAGGCCGTGTCATAATTTAGTTTTGTGCTAATGCATGTAAACGTATAGGTATATTTTCCTTAAACGGCAAAATTGTATAAGGGGCCTCTCGTGTAGATTCAATACTGTAGATTTAGCCACGTTTGTCACGGACTGAACGGGGGGAAATAATGATTTGGGCGTAATGTTTGCTATAAAACCCATTGTCTTCTAGCTCTCGCGGGGATCATCGATAGTACTTTGTTGGAACAGAGATTGGACGGCAAAATTCATAGGCAACATGTGCCTAAGCCATCCAGGGTTGGATATAAGCCATCCAGGATATAAGCCATCCAGGATATAAGCCAATCCAGGATATAAGCCATCCAGGGTTGGAGTAAGCCATCTAGGTTTGGATATCCAGGAGTGGAGCTAAGCTTCCACGAATAACGTTTACAAGCGGTGGAGACGGTCCCCGTACCTGCGCAGCCAGGTTTTACTAACGACAACCCCCGGGACACAAGGTGGGCCCGTTACCAATCCTCACTCGAGGAATATTACTCACAATCTCAGTGGAGGTTAACTATCATTGCATCGCGTCATCAACCCTTACAGAAGGCATTTGATGACAATCATCCATTGAATTCGCGCATCATCATCTTCATGAGCTCTCGCGCATCACAGTTATCGCGCTAGATCTACATTGTTATAGCTTTAACAACACTTTAGTGTCTTAGACATTCAGTATTTATAACAATACTAAGAACGTCTTAAACGTTCAGGAGAACATTCTTTTCATAGTTCATTTGTGTATTCGCTTGTTTTTTTTAGATAATTGTATATATATTAAACATATTTTAAAAGTTGCATTAAACTTATGTAAATGCATTCACCGTCATTGATTCTTTCCTGAGTTAGCCCAACCACTAAGGTCATCCTGTGACAGTGGCAGTGTTCGTGATTTCCTTTATAATGTTCAACTATATTCAGAATGTTTGATCTAAGAGTTTCTTTATTACCGCAGCAGTTTTTCATACACCAGTAAACATGTGTTTTAATGCTAGCTGCTTTATCGGAGAGTTCATGCTGCAATGTATTACCTTTCTTGTATTTTGAACCTGAGTAAACAGTTTTTATTTCTTTTGTTACATTTTTAGTTGCATGCCATATATCATTTGTGGAAATTGTTTTGGTCTGTCTGTTTTAATGAATTTGTTAACACTTGCATTTTTGTCATGACAATGTAATTTTATATCAATACCACTTTCTCCATGATTATCAAAAAAGTCATAAATTCGTTTTGTTCCAATTAATTCATATTTTTGGAATGAAGCAGAATCTTCTTTCGAAACATGTTCTGTTCTAATATTGTGAGTATTTGCTCCAGTGCATACTACATCTGTATGATACGAGTTCTTACGTGTGCCATGTCGGGCATCAGTAAGGATGTTAATGGTATTATCCTGTTCTTTGGTTGATTGTATTGCCATTTCGATGGCTTTCTCATACGATTCATCCGTCATTTGAGTTACTACCCTGCTATATTTATTAAACAATTCTGATGCATACTTTTCTCCGAAACAACCTATGCCTGCTGACTGCCAATATCGATTAAACTGGTTGGGGAGCATCCCAGAGAAATTATATCCATGCAAG
Organism: Cyrtodaria siliqua; assembly: GCA_037043455.1. Taxonomy (NCBI): domain Eukaryota; kingdom Metazoa; phylum Mollusca; class Bivalvia; order Adapedonta; family Hiatellidae; genus Cyrtodaria; species Cyrtodaria siliqua. The sequence goes on along the minus strand of JAWPHD010017616.1, from coordinate 32,280 downwards.
ATTCTTTGATTTCCAAGAAATGTTTGGCCCAAATATGGTGTGCTGCTCCACAATATATCATGTTTTAGAGCACATGAACATTTCACAATTCCTACATGACACTGGTATTTTGTTGAAGAAATTACCAGTTTTTCTTTATATGCTTTGATATGATCATTTGCCCGATTCAGGAGAGTTTCTATTTTTTCTCACGTAGGAAGAACATTTGATCTTCACTGCCATCACATGGTCTAATTCATTGAAAAGAAGGATCATGAAAGTGTTCCTCTGTTTGATTTTCTTTCTCAGTTTCTTGACGAATATCTATATGTCTGCTTTTATAGGATTTCAATACCTCAAGCAAGAGCTCTTTTGAGGTCACATTATTATGATTTCCGTCTCCTAAAAATGCTTTTATTTCTTTCACAAGATTGAGTAGATCATGTTTTTCTTCTTCATTTTGATAAAATAAATCAAATTTTCCCCTCAATACACGTTTTCTTTCCTTATGCATTCCGTTTTTTGAGTGCCAAAGGATTGTCTTTATAGACCTTTCTCTTTTGTCCCTGCTGATTTAGTTCCATTTTGTGTTTGTTTACATTAGTATATGGTTAATGAATGTATAATCTGTATACAGCAACACTGTTCCACAAATACCAGACATAAATCAGTATATATATGTCAACACCTGTGATAAGGTTGCATTGTAAGGGTCATGTTCTGCTGGTCCAATTAGCCTGAATCATAATTGGACAATTCCATTACAAGTAAGGTAGAGGATCCATTTTTGCACTTTTATTTTCCCATTTGTTTTATTCATTTCTCATCATACATTCTAAACAAACCAATGCGTAATCTAATTACTCGCAAGTCATCTCTAATTATGTTTATTTTATGTTATTTAAATGCTCAAAATAATAAAAGAAATAGTTTAGAATTTTTTTTTATCAACCTATATAAATTGAACTCCACCATACTGTTCTTGGCGGCGTTTTTATAAAATGCAGTGAAGTGATATGTTTTAGAAGTTGATGAAAACGTGTTATATTTTTATTTTGTGTGTGATAGATACATCCAAAACATTATTGTTATCATTATTTGTTAACGAAGAGCAAAAACTTACAGTTGAAGCTCTTTTCAATCATTACAATTGGAATTTTTTTGAAATAAACAAATCACCAGAAGAACAACAAAATAATGACAATGTGCAACCAATTAATTCAATTAAAAAAAGTGGGTCTATTCAACAGGAATATGATGCTCAAGTTTTATCAATTGACGATGTTACAGAAACAGATTTGATGACAAATGTAGATGATACTTGTGTACATTGCTTTTGTTCTCTATGTGTGATTACACATGAACAATCATGGTTTGGAAGTGCCAAAAATAGAATTTCAAGAAGGGTAAGATACTAGACATTTTGGTCAATGCCCGACAGAAGAAATGCTTGGCGCAAAACTGAGTATCTTGTTAGAAAGGCTAGATTAATGAAAACGGACCACGTAGATGAGAGTGTTGTTAGAATTCAAAGAGAGATAATGCCAGAATGTGTATTAAACTTAGCCTACCAGGAGAGCCGTATACCGGTCATTGTTGGTAATACAACACAATTGTGATATAATTTTAATATATGTACTGTTGCAAAGATTATTCACAAAAAGGATATGTGTATACATCAGTATTTGAGTAACAAAACACAACAGTATAATACTAAAATTGTAAAAATGATGCAAACCTCGATTGGTGAAAACATTAATAAATGTTTAGAAAATGAATATAAAATGCTGCAACACAAATGTACATGTATTGGGAGAATTTCACAAATTAAAAACATCCAAAGTAAGTGCTAAGCATGTTTGATATACACATTTTACTACCCTGTACAGCAATAGCACACTACCATGAGTTTCTTGTTCATTTATTTACAAACAGTGGAGTCACAATATCTCATGAATACTTAGCTCCTCCCATGAATTTGAAATTTGAAATTTTGCTTTGATGATTTTGTTTAATTATGAAACTCAGAAAGAACCATATAACACTATTTTCATAATAATGAAAGAAAATCAATTAAAAAGAAAAAGTGTCCCTGACATGAAACATGTTCAAATATACAAGGGAAACCATCCCCAGTCATTACCTCCCTTATATACCCCAGTCTTTAACGAAATTATCCCATACTAAGTCATATCTCTACATGGCTTGTATGTACATGTATTGATTAAGATTCCCCTCTAAATATGGCCATGTCTCATGACAAATTCGGTATAATTGTCGAACTAATTCGAGTTATACCTTAGTGTACTTCTATATCGTAACTCAAACTGCTCACAACAATATGAGGGGACATAGCTGAGTGAAAGGTGTACACGGTAATGTAAAGGTGTTTTATGTTTCTTTTAATGGGAAAATAAATTTTAATTGCATGAGGGTGTTTCGTTAAACAATTCAGGAATAAGGTGCATTTAAAGCCAGTATATGGCAAATTGTTTAATAAAACGTCCTTTATGCCTGATCACACTGTTAATTTGAATACTTTATGTAAATATTTCAATTTATTCGCACATATGAAACTGAAATGGATGTAATTGCTTTCTGAAATATTTTGGAAAGTTTGTAATAATGTACTGATGTAAAAGTGACGGTCCTCCGCCCCATTCACCGACGGCCGGCCGGCACCCCCACCCCCTCCCAGATAAATAAAAACTACAACTCAACATAATACTTGTTATAAGATTATTTACTAAATCCATATTGTCGTCTACAAACATGAAACGTAGATAAAAAAAAATCGAACAGGAAAAGTAGCATTCAAGGTCGACAGTCAACCACAAGCACACAAAGAAACAAAGAACAAATTTAAAGGTGACTAAAAGGCAAGATAAGACATCACAAACACTAAATGGTTGACAAAAGGGATACCGCCTTGGAACTGTCAGTGGCAAAATGGCAACTGGGGGTTTGAATCATGTTCTAGGATGCACCAAACCTCACTCTTACCCTATTATCATCCCAATAAATGGGACAGTGTAAATAAAGATATCCCCGCCAGGTTATAATCTCCAACAAACAAGGCAGCATTACTATGCAATATAAGTAAAACACATAAATGATCATGTAACTTTATATAATATAAAAAAGCAAAAGCCTAGAAAGCCACAAAGTAAGGCTTAATGACTTGACAGAAGCCAGAGCAACAAGAGAACACACCATTAAGGGTACGACAAGACAATATTAAAGACAAACATCAAACGCTACCGTCCTATAAGGATTTATACTTATATTTACCACATCACCTTATTAAAGACAAGCTAATTTCTCTTATTCCAAAAACATTCGCTAGAGAAAATACTAAATTTTTGGCATGTAATAATATAAAAGCGTTTTTTACTAACGGCAGTTTAGACAATTATACTATGTGGACTTGCTATGAAGTTTGTGAAGCTATTCATCTTCCTATTAGATAATAATTATGTCAGGTATGGAACAACCTTTTATAGACAAATTGTTGGTATCCCTATGGGTACGAACTGTGCACCACTTGTCGCAGATTTGTTCTTATTTTGCTATGAAAGGGATTTCATGTTGTTGAGTCTTTCACCAGATACCCAGGCAGATGTTATTGAAGCCTTTAATGACACCTCTCGGTATCTGGATGACATATTGAACATTGACAACCCTTTCTTTCTAACTATGGTTAATTATATTTATCCTAAAGAACTTCAGCTTAACAAAGCTAATATATCTGATAATAACGCTTCTTTTCTTAATTTAGATCTCTCGATTGAAAATGGTAAAATAATTAGCAAAATCTATGACAAGAGAGATGATTTTAATTTTGACATTGTTAATTATCCCCACTTGGATGGGGATGGTCCCCGAGCAACTTCTTATGGGGTGTATGTGTCTCAACTTATTCGTTTGTCTAGAGCTTGTACTCGAGTTGAGGACTTTAATATTTGTAATCTTTGTATAACTAAAACGTTTCTCAATCAGGGTTACCGATACCATAAACTTCGTAAAACCTTTGCAAAATTTTATTATTGTAACCCTGATCTTCTTTCCAGATATAAAAGTAATTTAAGGACTCTTCTGCGACAAGGACTATCACAACCTGACTTCTCTGGTGATGTGATTTATAAACTTCGTAAGATTCTTGGTCATGATCACTTTCATACTTTCTTTGTTAAACGTGTTAAAAAGTTTATCAAAAGAGGTTATGACCCTATCATTTTGCAACGTACTGCATGCTTGGTGGTGGACCCTTTTACAGTTCGCCACTATGCTTTCCGCTTTAATTGTACGATGACTGGACAGGCTGTGGACCCTATGATGACGCCTACCTAAAGCCCATTGGGACGGTGGCGTTTGATGTTTTTCTATGATCTTTCTTGTCGTGCCCTTAATGTTTTTTTCTCTTATGATGACAGTAGGGTAAGTGTGAGGTTTGGTGCTCCCTAGAACCGGTTTAAATCCCTAGTGGCCTACTTTGCCACTGACCGTTCCAAGGCGGTAGCCCTATTGTCAACCCTTTTGTGTTTGTGATGTCGTTCGCATTTATTATTGCTGTTGCCTTCTTGTTTGTCTGTTTGCGTGTTTGTTTCTGTGTTTTGTGGTTGACTGTCCTCCTTGAATGCTACATTCCCTGTCCGATCTTTTTATATTTCCTTTTAGGTAGACATCATCATAGGGTCCACACTCTGTCCGGTCATCGCACAATCAGAGTGGAAAGCATGGTGGCGAACTGTAAATTGGTCAACCACTAAACCTGCAGTGCGTTGCAAAATGATAGGGTCATAACCTCTTTTCAAATTGTTAAAATTGTTAACAAGTTTGATACAGATTGTATGAAAGTGATATTATGACCAAGGATCTTAAACAAATGAGAAATAGCGTCCAAGAGAAACCATAGCGCCAAAACGCAATAGCATCGTAGGTCCGTACTGTACTACAAACATTTAATTAATGATACAATGAAAAAGTCAAAATACAACAGAAAGTGTGGTGAAGACAGGGTTACCGATTTGGAACGGTCAGTAGGCAATAGGCCTACACGTTAGCTTGAATCGATTTTATCCTCGCTAATATCCTGTCTTCAACGCCCAAATAGACAAGACAGTTTTAAAAAAATGCATTCCATCAAAAGAAATTGTCTAACAATAATGTCCACATCCAGAGAAACTAACCTAACAAAAGAAACACTAAGTTGTTGTTGTAAATCTATATAAAACAAAATAAAAAACATTGCAGGATGTATCCAGAATAGTACTGAACAACCACAGCAGTTGCAGCCAAATAGAAAACCAATCTAGGGTACGACCAGAAAACCCGAGGGACGAAAGCTCATACACCTACCTCCCTTGGTAGTGGTTTCAGTAGGTGCAATCATAGAGTCTCAAGAGGTTGTCCATTCATCGCACGAGGGAAAATTGAAGCATATTGGCTGACTGTAGAGGTGTCAATCGCTAAATATGCAGTGCGTTTTAATAGTAAAGGGTCGTACCCTTTTCTGACAACTTCCTGATAAATTTTCTAAATTGGTCAGAAAACCCACCAGATCCCTTTAACTTCCGAAGTTTATAGACCACATCTCCATAAAATAAGGGTTTAGACATTCCTAGTCGTAAAGGTGTTTTAAGATTGGTGTTGTACTTCTCCGGTAGATTTACGTAAGATCTACCTAGTTTGTTACAAAGAAAACCCTGCTAAATAAATTTACTTGTAATAACCTGAATTCGACCATTGAAGTCTATAACACCATTACAAGCTCTAACAAAACGAATAAGCTGGCAGATATAAACCCCGTATGATGTAGCAAGAGGTACATACCCATCCAGGTGTGGATAGTTAACGATGTTAAGTTGAATTATCTCTCTTATCAAAGATTTTAGTATGTATGAAATCATTAAATATCCAGTGATGAAGATCAAGGAATGCTGCTTCAGTATCCTAAATGTTGACTATATGCAACGTGAGCTCTGGTGGATAAATGTTAGTAACCATATGAGCAAAGAACGGATTATCAATATTGAGTATGTCATCTAGATACCGAGACGTAGTATTAAACGCATCAATAATTGCACTCTGGCTAGCAGGTGACAAACTTAACATAACAACTAATTCACATCACCATATAAGTCAGGTTTTAATAGTCCTTGTCGCAGAAGAGTTCTTACATTACTTTTATATTTTTAAATGTAGATCAGGGTTGCGGTAATTAAAATTTGCAAATGTTTTTCTAAGTTAAGGGCAACGATAGCCCTGTTGGAGTAGCATTTTAGTGATACCAATATTACGAATATTACTCTCCTTAACACGACTACAAGCTCTAGAGAAAGGAATACGTTCAGAAACACAAACATGGCAATGTTTCTATCAGAAAACATTATTTATTTATAACATCGTCATGTTGAGTCGTTTACGCTGAAACTGAATGACAAACAATCAATAATGCATTAACAATGATAGAATAACACCGTGGCACCTAAAAGCCCAATTGAAAGTGATAACAACACGTTTGATACGCAGTATTGGAGATGGTACAAAATTAAATCGTACACTCGGAAATAGAAATCTCAGGGGATTCTATAATTTACAGCTACATTCATAACCAGCCGGATATAAACCATACTTCAATCTTCTGAAAATGCATAAAGCAAAATACTTTACGACCGATCTGCATGCTATTCGTTTTAACTTGACACTAAAATGGAGTTAGAATAATTGTCTTTTTGTGCATGCACGTTTGAAGAATGAATTATTCAGACAAGCAATTGAACCTAAACACTAATCATTGTTTTTAAATGCAAGAACCAATCGATTACAATTTAATTAGAAAAGCGCTGTATATATTATGTATAGAGCAAAATCGAGCGTTATGTTGAACATTCAAATAACAGATTAAAGCAAACGTTTTCGAAGACGCATTCACCCATGCAGTACTCCTGTAGTGAGGATTGTTGATCTTGTATGGATATTGGCGGTCAACGACACCAGTAGATTACATTGGTGTTTAATTGTATTGCTTGTCATTTATATAATACGTGCATATATTGAAATTGAAGGATATTAATTAACAAATGCAAATACTGATTGTCTCCGAATTCCTAAACATGATGTAAAATGTTCAATTAAAGTCACACGGGTAGAAAACAAGTCACATATTTTAATACCCGGTATGGTCAGCCGTTTTACCGTTCCTAGGAATTCATCCCGACGTCACCTTATTCCTGTAAGAAAGGTCACTTGTAATTATAGCTGAGTGTGGCCTGACGCGTTCATGAGTAAGAGACTTCATACCACCCATTCATCGAAATCAATCATTTTAGTTAGCTAGGTGTCCGAGTGGCCTAATGTGTCTGCTTTTAAATCAGGCGGTTGTTGTCGATACTTACGAATCAAAGCATGGATTGTCAAACTTTTCACTACTTACCGTATAGCTATGTTTACTTCGAATTCAGGATTGTGTTGTTTTAAATAAACATGCCCATTGTGCGTTTCTAACATTATTAGAGTATACATATGTATTTAAGAAGCATGTACCCGTTATGTGTAATCACATTGTCATGCAAATACAAAAGTATGCCTGACTATTTTACAGTAAATATTTAATATTTTACCTCACACATTTATCTAGTTGATGTTACGTCGACCAAATAATCAAACACTCGACGAATATGTTTACTGATAGGTAAACACAATACTTAAATTAAGTCATGTCCGTGTTTTAAGACATTTCGTGACGTCAGAGTGACCGTACGCTTACTTCCTCTATCTGGTAGTTGTAGTACGGTATAGACATGCTCTTTTAGTTACCCTAAATTAAACGATTTAATGCTTTGCGTTCATCAACGGAAATGTTACCAAAGACGCTACAATACATTTTATATGCGGTGTCAATAATATTAACACATATGGGACATATCTGTCATAAATGCGCAATATGAATTTCGCCTTAACAACACATTTAGTAATTACGTACACAATAACTTACCTTTTTTACGGTGAGAATATCCGATCCAACCTTTCGCTTGGATTCTTGGTGGGCGTACGGGTTGTAATACGTCGCCGCTAGAAGCGTCGAGGACATAGGAGAGGTTTTGGAACAGGCGACAACTTCGTCGCCTCCCTGATTGTATTCAACACAGCATATAGTTACATTACTTTTGTCGACATCAACATTTCTATTGAAACATTTTCGTCTATTTTTTTTAATGTGTTTTCTAATTTAGTAAACATATACATTTATAAGGCGTTATAATACTATTGAAATGTTTTAATACCCTTCTTGGTATTTTTGTTCCATTTCTCAGGTGGGTCAGATATATAACACATTATTAGTTATTTGAATTATCGTCAGGGGACATGCGCTCACAGGTCGAGGAGGAGCAGGGAATGTGAGCCTATGTCCCCTGTCAAGAATCCCAATAACGATTTGTCATACTTCAAAGTTGTTACTACTTATATTAAAAAATAAATAAAAAATACTGTTTCTTTTTTATTCCTCCAATTTTCCCGTAGCGAGCCTCTATTTCGTTATTAACACGTGACGTCGCTAAATGTTTACGTTAATGCCGTCAACACTCTAAACGACGTTAAAACTGACGGATGTTTTAAGAAAAAATCACTTCGTTTATCACGATGTTGCTGTTTTCCTATCTTTACAATTGCAAACAACACTACTTACTATTATGTCAGACTACTAACAACAATGGGAAGCGCTGAAAAGTGGTAAGAAAAAAAAAAGTTCGACAGTTTCCGCGTCGAATCGGCAAATTAATCTCCGCCATTTTGTTTATTGTTTTTTGTATTGAAGGTATGAAGCACCCATGGGAAAATCACCAAATGTTAACGTCGCGGGACGTAGACATAAGCTCATGTCTACGGCGCATTGACCGATGAAATCCCGAGAAATTTCTTTGCAGTATGACAAAATCATGTGTACATGCTTGTTTTATAACAGAATATATGGTGTTAGTGAGCGTATGGAGTATCACGGTCTCCTGCGCTGAGTCGCCTCCATGAGTAAAGTGTCAGTATATATGACGAAGCTTCGCAAATAGTGTAATTATATGTATTCAACAATAAATCGGGGAGTAATACATACCTCAGATTGTATAACTGAATTACCTTTTGGCATAACAATTGCCATGGCGGGTTAGGGAAACATGTATGTACAAATAATGATAAAAGTAAAATGAGGTACATGAACTAGTTGTTTCGATACAGTTGACTATTAATTTCTCCTTTGTGATTGAAATAGAATAACCTTGAGTGATCCAGACAAGTATTTTTTAATATTGATCTGATCAGTGCTATAAAGCACACATTTATTTGTGTACGAACTATTAGATTTTTCTTAATTTGTGAAACTTCTTTTTACTAAATTTCCTAAATAGTTCCTGACTTTAACCATTACTAACTACCAACCGAGTCTGCGCGTTTAACACGCATGGAAACTATAAGCAGTAATCAGGATCCATACTCGCATACATTTTGTCGGCGTATACAACCCCTAGAATAATAAATATAACCACAACAATGCAACAGACTATAAATCTATCGGAGAAAACTCATAAGCGGATATTTATTGTTATACTGTAAATATTGTGGACTTATGTTAACACGACGTACAGTCCGGATGTTAACACGACGTACAGTCCGGGAAGCCCATCAATCATTTAAGCTGAGCAAACAACACGTCAATACCATGTTGATTAAAGTTCCGTACATTTGTGATATATTTTGTCAATACTCCGTAGATGCTTCAACATTTCGACTTATTTTATTCTACAAAGTAAGTTAAAACATGACTTTGATCAATCATTTATGTGCAGATGATGAATGACGTTTTGTTCTAGAACGATGAATTTAGACACCTAGAAGCATTAAAATGCATTACGCGCTCTCGCCTTAATTCCATTAAGCGTTGGGAAAGCTGTATTAGGAGGATTTTATAACGGATATTTCGACAATAAAACATGTTCAGAAACATTTGTTACTAAAAAAATGCGATAACTTGTTTAAAAGTACCTATTAAATGTTTTAATTTTACAATATGCAAGCTTTTTAACCAAAATTAAGCTTTTATTTCATACCCCAGCCAACCCCGTTTTCGCTTCTTGGAGAAGGGGTTGGATGGGATACGAAAGTTAATACTCAGACCACGAAATGAAAATCAACCAAAATTATCTTTATGGCACATCGGACGTGTGACGGATGAAGACGATTCGATCCTACTGCATTTCATCATATTAATATCTTGCACACAAATCCGTTGTAAAATTCAGTGACATTGGGTGAAGTTTGTGATTGGTTAGATACGTCTAAACCATGCAGAAGCAATTCGTATTAGGCCAGAATTAAAATGAGGTCGTTGTGCAATCACAGCTACAGACGCCCCTGAATATGAATGTGTCACGGGTGAAGTAGATTTAAATAGATGAACATTCAAAATGTCGGTATGTAAGCCAGAAATAGATGCGGAAAATATCACAACACATTGTATTTAGCCTTCGAACAGATAACGTCGATACGAGTTCCGATTATATTGTTTAAAGGGATTGTAGCGACACAGCCAAACAAGCTCTATTATTGAGAGTTCTGAAAAACATGGAAAAAGGTGAAAGAATTATTAAAATCGGACGATAAACAAAAAAGATATGACCATTTAAAGGTTGTTCTAAAACGGATATGGGAGCCGCCATTTTAGAACTATGACATCATAGTTCCATATTACCATATATGGAATATTGATAAATATCGTTTAAAACGAAGAAAATCTTTGCAAATGAATGCAAAAATGTTTACTGGTCATATAAAGCGTTATTGCCATTAAGTATTACATATTTTTCATACAATTGCTGTCATTTTCCCCTATAAATGTGTAAATGTTCATATTTATAACTATTCCATATATGGTAATTTAGAACCGTGATGTCATAGCTCTCAAAATGGCCGCTTCCATATCTGTTTCAACAGAAACTTCAAATGATCATATCTTCTTTGTGTATCATCCGATTTTGATAATTATTTCGCCATTATTCAAGTTTTTGAGAACTCTTAATACTAAAGATGGTTTGGCTGTGTCGCTACATTCCCTTTAATAATTGTTTTTATTACCTATCGGGATTTGAACCATGGTAATTGCGGTAATATGTGTTCAGTTATACCTGAAGATAATATCACTACACCACTGTTTTTTATTGTTACGTTGCAGTGTTTCTAGCACTAAAAATCCTAGCGCATACATGCGCGCACACACTTACCAGCCGCTAAATAAAAAATGTAGAGATGTTTATTTTGAGACCTAATCCTAAGTATGGTAATTGCGGTAATATGTGTTCAGTTATACCTGAAGATAATATAACTTTACCACTGATTTATTTTGGACTAGGGGCTTTTCAAGCCCTAGTCCTTAGCAGGCGACAAAATTCGAGCACGCTAGAAGCCGTAACTGATCGTCACTGACGTAATGTATCACTACGCTAACAAACAGAGCGTCAGCTGTCATTTTGATTGGGTATTTATTCGCATACAAGAGGTAAACACATCCCACTCACTGTATGCATATTCATAGGGGCCCTGGCTGGCCTTGTGTAGAGAAGAAATAGTTCTCAGGATCATACAAATACCATCTAAATCGTAAATAAGCTGTGGGAAATTGAAAGAAAATTGAAGAATGTGATGTTTGGGCCTATACATTTTTTCTACTAAGACAAGAAACAAGATGATATATTTTAACTCAAAATATTATGAACCCCGTTTGGACCCCGTACATCTAGCTTCGCAAACCTCGGAAAAAGTAGCTCATTTGCATATTAATGTCGAAAGGACCAATGCTTCCGAGAAAAAGTAGTTATTTTTCAGCAAAAAAGAATAGAGATAAACATTTGCGATATCAGCGGGAAAATGGAACATCCGTCACCTAATGGAGACAATCTTAAAGAAAGTCTTCGTCAACATGTTATAAATGCAGTATTTACATCTATAGAAGCGGCATTTCAGATGATTTCATGACCCGCGATCACTATTAATCGAGAGGTGAAGATGTTTTTCCGAATTAATAAATGATGGAATACATAGCACAATAAAAAAATATGTAAACGATAATAAAATTAGATGTATATTTCCTAAAAGGATAACTCATACGGTCCCTATTTCTATCCGGTGCATGCGTCGGAATTTAATAATTACAATCTGATCCCTTCGAACTCAAGAAGACGCTTTCCGCCAGTTTTGTCAATACAGAAGCAAACTGATACTTACAGACAGTCCCATAGTAAAATAGGAAAACAATGCACCGTTATTGATAACAATTGTTCGCTATCATGTTTTTTCTGTTACCTAGTATTATTCAATGGTCAGTACTTATTCAGTTGGCGGGAAAGAAAACACCGTGGGCAGACTGTAGTACCACCCAAATACATACGCAAGGTCAGTGCATACAATGTTCTTAAATGCACTTACACCATGTACACTGAACAGAACTGTTCAATTTTCAAAGCCCCTAGTCCATCTGTGCTTTTAGCACTTTGATTATTGTTACGTTGCAGTGTTTCTAGCAATAAAAAAACTAGCCCATACAGGCGCACACACTTACCAGCCGCTAAAAGAGACCTAATCCTAATTAAATATATAGTATATGTTAATACACCACTCAACGTTAATTTATGTGTACGACATGATGATCTATATACTGATACCTCCTGGGGAGCGATCAGATACGTTAATGTGTTGTTATTTTGCATCATTGTATATAGTACTGAATATACCATGTTCTCAAGTGGTCTCTATAGTTCAGTAGTTAAAACGACTGACTCTAAATGAGAAGATAGTGTGTCCGAGTCCCGATAGAGGCAAACCATTTGTTTCTGTAAATTATGATACTGCCTTTGTAAGTATAGCTTCTTCAGGTTTAAGAAAGCTATGTCAATGGTTACCGCATAGGACACACCACTGACAAAAAGATATCACATAAAACGGCGAAACTGCTCCTTCATTGACATCATGTATATGAACACATGATAATCTAAAAACATTATACACATATAACTATGTAATCGAATTTTCTTTACCATATTTCTGTCCGATGAGAATCCCACGGCAACCCAACCTGCTGTCTTTGCACTCATCTCAAAGTCCACTGTGGTTGTTGTTGTGTTATAGGACAGAAAGTAGTTACAGCTGAAATGCCCACAGTCTGCAGCACCACGCCTTGAACAAAATAATATAATATAATAAACAAACAACACATATTCAATAAAACCACTCTGTACAGACAAATAAACACTGTGGTCATAGGTACAATGTACACGATTATTAGAGCAACTTCTCTTAATAGACAAATTGGTAGTACCGCCAAGTAAAAGGTTCACGCCCATAAGCTGCACGTTCGAAGTAGAACAAAATAAATGTAGTAGCCAAATCACAATTAAAACATCAATGTAAAGTACACATTTAATGTTATCACAGAGACATTTCTAGATGCATTATAGTAATGATATCTGATACTAGTTCAGCTGAGGGGAAGGGATACCAGGCTTTCTTTGATTTGATATACATTGCATCAGTTGGGTGGTTTCTTCCAATTAATTCGCTCCCCTTGTTTGATATTATTACATGGGAGCTAACAATGTATATCATATAGCACAATGGTCTTTAAATCCAAAAGACATATGCTCTAACCAGGCGATCCCGTGTATCGGAGTCTGTTATCCGAGCAATTTAAAGACACATATGCTTTTAATTGATATTTTCCGCAGGGCACGGTTCCCGGATTCCTGTGTAACTTTATTGTAGTAACTGATGTCGTTTACACGCAATAAGATGACGTTAATACGTGTTTAAACAAGCAATAAGAGGTACTTAACACATCCTAAGGTTGGTGATATATACTCGGTAAAAAAAGTTTTGGACCAGGGTATATAAAGTCATATAAAAATAAAACTAGTTGACAAAATTTAAGTATCTTTTTTATCCTACCCGGTTAATTTGGTACCAGAAACATTAAATTCTAAACAATATTTGATTTTAAAAAAATATCGCGAACACACAAAGGGTCTGTTAAAAATGTTGCAAAGTCCATACAAAGTAACAGTTACGGACACATTCGAGTAACCAATAAAAATATTATTATTTTTTCGCAAACTTTCATTGTAAACGATAATTATTGTTGAGTGTTGATCTATTGTGAATTATCAACTGAGATAATAAGGGTTATGGTCGAATGTCATGGTTCAGCGATCATTGTACGGGTTCGAACACTGCCATGGTCCAAAACTTCTTTTACAGAATTAAGAAATCGTCAATGTAGTACTAGTTTACTGCCAGAAATAACTATATACTGTAGATCATAAAAACAGGAAATCAGTTCATTGATAACGCGGTTTTATCGCTTTATGGTGTGTGTATTTCAGAAGAAATGTTCTCACCTGAAGCAACTTTTTGTTTTTCCGCATTCTGACTGTCCTGTAAAAACATTGTATAATAATTATATTTGTATTATGTGGATGTATAAATATGGTTTTATATTTGTTAGATGTTTCTGTAATTAAATTATGTGTTTTGAAATAGGTCATGTTGGTATACTAAGTATATCATTCAACAGGAGAAGACGATTCCAAGCGAATATTGATGCTTATAAAGCAAGTTACAACAACAGTCTCGGATTAAGAGTTGCAATAGTAGACACAAGTCTCAGACGTTGAAGTGTTGAGCCTGAAAAACAGACTGAGATTTAAGATTTTGACGAATACCACTGAGCTAATTTCTTCTGAATCTGAGTCCAAATGTAAGAATTTTAATTCATTGAGTGTGTTCACTATATACTTCATATAAGCCTTACAGTTTTACTTGTAATTGCATTAAGACATTTCTTATAGTATTCTACTAGATCAGATAAGTATGATACGTTTTGCGTTATTTTATTACCGTCACAACAGATTATTACAATGCATGTCCACATGATTGAAAGAAGAACACTTGTCGAAATTAGGTATAAAAGTTGACGTAGCATTCAAGTAACATTCACAGAACAGCCAGAAGCAAACATATAAAAAAATTGATAATAACATGGAAAAAACGAAACATGCGACCGACACCACAAAGATATTATGTTGGCTTTATTCAACGTGAGCTCTGGTGGATAAGTGTAAGTAACCATATGAGCAAAGAACGGATTATCAATATTGAGTATGTCATTTTGATATCGAGATGTGTTATTAAACGCCTCAATAATACATTCTGAAAAGGGGACTTCACTGTAGCTAACCGGTCACAAACTCAGCATAAAATGCCTTTCATAGCAGTACAAAAACAAATCTGCGAGTGTCCATAGGAATACCAACAACTTACCCTATCTTATAAAGATGTTATCGAGAAGGAAAGATACCGCTCTACAAACATCAGCAAAAGTCCACACATTATAATTATCAATAGTGGCGTTTGTGAAGAAAGCCCTGACATTTATTACAAGCTAGAAAACTTGTACCTTCTCTAGCAAATTTCTTCAGAATAAGCTGAAGCAATTTGTCTTTGATTCGATTATGTGGTAGAGTAGTATACAGTGAGGAAAAGCCGTAGGTGCTTAGCGAAGAGTCATGAAAATGCTTACACCGTAGTTTATCAAGGACTTCTCCAGAGCTTTTGATAGACCAAAACAGATTGATTCCCGAGTTTTCAAAAAACTTTCTCCAATACTTAATAATATGTTCTTTATTCGCGGAAAGTCAGCAAGTCAATAGTTTGGATATATTGGTCGTGGTACATGAACTTGAATTAGCGTAAAACGTGATTTAAAGTTTGGTATCCAGTACATTGTAGGGATCCCGTCTGCTTACTATTTACAGAAACCACTATAGTCTCCATAACGGTCACATGCTGAGAAACAATGTCCTTCTCCAGCAAAGGTGTGGTTAGATTAGCAGAATTGCTCGCTAGCTCTGCATTCAAAGTATTGATATAATGTAATCGTCAGACAATAATAATATTGCTGGAAGCTTTGTCTGCAGAACTAAAACAAATTTAGTATGCAGATTGTTTACCCTTCTTGAGTTGTAGTAAATTGTAAGTAGATGGCCGTGGAAGCACGGATGGTTTTCATCCAAGCAGTAAGTGCATGTTCATCTGCGTTTTCGCGCTTACACCACTTAGTACAGAAATCCGTTAAAGTAACTGCAATTTGAGACAGGCATTAAACTCACTATCTGATGGAAGGCGATACTTAGGACCTTTGGCAAGTATTGCCGGATCCTCTTATCCTCAAGAACATCAAGATTGCCAGTGAGAATGTGATTGGCAGGTTCATAACACAATTTAGAATTTTGACAATCTCAATCAGTAGGATTGGATCTTTCGATTTCAAGATCAGAACCTATCCTATTATAATTGAAAATAAGATTTTTGTTTTATTTTTTATGATTGTAACATATAACAGGAGTCTCAGATAGTTTGAAATACTTAGGAATTTTGTCAGTCACCCACAAGTCATTAAATACTCCAGCTGAATGAATGAAATCGATTCCTTTATTAAGAGGTTATCTTCAAAAAGTGCCTTTTCTGTTCAGATGGAGCATCTATATGCGGACGCAAAAGACAGACCGACTACATGGCTAAGGAGGGCTTGTCACCCGAACTCTTATAAATAGTAGTAAGGTCTTGAATTAAGCCTTGATATCGGTTTTGTTTAAAACTGACGGAGTTCATATATTACAACATAAAGTGAAAGCATGGGTGTTCGATTGGATATACGTTCTGTTATTTGGTGTGGGCATTGCAAATTGACAAAAAAAGAGTATGATAATGGACCTTTGGAAACGGCCGAGCACGACACATACGAAATATAGTTACCGCTCACGCCCTCTAGCCCCGGGTTGAGCAGAATTCAATATTCATAAAAATCAACAGTACGGAATTTTAACCATCCCGCAGATGGCAAGCACATGGCGTGGATATAGCAATATTTGTATCTTTATTTCATCCCCTATATACAGTGGCGTATGGTCCCAGGATCTAATAAAAAAGCATGCCCCTTAGAACGAAATAAAAAAAAAGGAATTTAGTTGGGAGCAGCGGTTTGAAGCCTGCGTATCACAAGTAACAGCCGAAAGACAACATATACTATACTATGAGTGGCTAAACAATGCCCAGAACCTTTTATCGGCCGGAGTAGTGGAACCACCGAATCGAAAATTAAGTAAGAAAACAAAATAAATTGAAAATGTACCACCGATCACCAAATATAAGTATCGGGCTCAGCGATCTCCAAAGATCGAATAAATTACAGTACTGATCGAATGAAAGCGCAATTGAAAGTGTGTACTATTCCAATTACGGACCACATAGCATTTAGCATATTTATATTGAAATTTGTCTAAGCGAACGTTCAACGTTTTAAATGGACTGGAGGCGATCTGGACATTTTATGGTGTCAATCCAAATCCGAATAAAACCACCATCATGTGTATACGCTTCATATTTAATATATATGTCCACTAAATTAGACACCGTTATCCGTACGATTTAATTAATATAATCACCATTTAAATTAATATTTACGATTTAGCAACAAAAAACAGCAGTGTAGTTATGTGGATTATTTAATGCATGTGCACATTTCATATGGAACTGAAGCACATTATGAGGGTTTTCTTTTGTATTTGTACTGGCACTAATTGCTCTCCCAGATTGCCTCCAGTTCCTTTAAATAAAATAGTGTTTCACCAAACAAACATAACACTTACTTTGCGTAACTAAATTAATGTTATCCATGGCATTTTAGAAATGGAGAAACCGATTAGGAACATGCAAATAACAGTTTGGCTTAAAATGTTATCAGTGGAATTTAAACACAGAACTCATACTGTAGTCGTATGTGATGTTAAAAGCAAGGATCAAAAAACTCTCACAATAATTACAGCAATGGATAAAAGGCAAGGTGTATATATATGACCTCACAAAAATGAAAGGTTGACAAAGTGTTAAAGAACACCCTGTGATTTGGCGACTAACACAACAGTGTTCTATACACACCTGATACCGCGTACGTGACTGCTGGTGATCTCTTCTTCCGCTTTTTAGTTTTAACTAGAATTGTATAATGGAACAATAATTATACACATTCATCAATGTTTTTTGATGACAAAATAACAAAACACAGAACGAGTGATTTTGTCCATGATTGATTATTTGTCTGGTATACCATTCACATGTTTTGCCAGTGTGACTTAAAGCACCAATTAACATGTGTGATGTCATTTTGACGCACGTGTTTATTGTTTATTGTTTATCACACAGAGATTTCTAGCACGTGCTTAACACAACGATATCCTTACCTGTTATGCAGTAAACAATAACAATTGTTATTAATGGTATGTAGTTACACAGTTATCATACTAGTACAAAAGCAGTTTTTAGAAAATAAGAAAATAAGAAAACGTTTATTAAAAGCGTTCACTAAAATTAGGTATTCAAAGACCCGGCCAGTTAAATGTGTTCTTTTTTTGCATATTGTCTACATTTCGTAAGTAAATCACTTATACATATAAAGCGATTTTTGACATTTTCCTTTTATGACTTTTATACGAAGTTCATATGCTATAACTAACGGAGATATTCTCGTGATATTCATGTGTTAGGGAATAACGGAGATATGTACTAGCATTTGCTTTGTATGCCTAACAGAGTAATGGAACATCGTTTTGCTATTTAAATCAGTTGAAATCTCTATTACGCCTTACGTTGTCCCACCTTAATTCCATTAAGCGATGGGAAAGCTTATTTTGGCAGGATTTTATAACGGATATTTCGACAATAAAACACGTTTGAAAACATGTTTTTTCTGAAACACATACGATAACCTGTTTAAAATTACATATTACATGCTTTAGTTTTACCATATGCAAACCTGTTAAGCCAAAATTAAGGTTTTATTTCATACCCCAGCCAACCCCGTATTTGCTTCGTGGAGATGGCGTTGGATGGGGTATGGAAGTTAATATTCGGACCACGTAATGGAGTGTTGTTATTCTAAATTATTGGGAGCCGTTCAATATCTTCATTATTCTACCCTGTACAAGAAGGGTTCGTTGACATCTATATAATTTGAATATTTTATAGCACACGGCAACTTACATGGCTGATAAACATACTGCCGAATTCTATGTCGTCCATGGAGATGATGACTCTTGGGATCATAGAACGCTCTGTAAGACAAGCAAATGTTGCAAATAAATATAATGTACTACATCCATTTGAAATACAGTTGTGAAGCAAACTAAACACTCGTGTGAATGTTCAAACTTGATAAAAAGTTGTACTAACTGTCACTCAATTATTATACCAGCGCAGTGATTGATTTCAGTACCTCAATATAGACCGAGGCGAAATCAACATCATGTTTACCAGGTCAAAAATCCAAAACCGTTTTAGTGCATAACCCACACATTGGCGTTTTCAAATTCAAGCCAAGTAGTCGGGTCAACCAAGTAGAACGCTATATGCCACTTACTAGTCAGTGGTGGGGTATATACACAATAAATCAAACAGTCTGAAACAACAGCTTGACATTGTACTAACAGTTCAACATTCTGCTCCGGATAATGTTGCAAATAGGTTTTGCCCTCCATTTCCTGCGTAAATTGTGACATCTTCGATAATGTACCTATAACCGCTCAAACTAAGGCGCAGGCGACATCCACTTCGGTGGAATTTTTCGGTATTCGTATGCCAAACATTGATGCATAACAAAACATATCCGATAATGTACCTATAACCGCTCAAACTAAGGCGCAGGCGAAACACACTTCGGTGGAATTTTTCGATATTCGTATTCCAAACATTGATGCATAACAAAAAACGGTTAACTTCTTTTCAATAGTTCATGGTATGCCAAATCATATCGGAAAGCGTCCATATTTGGCTAAATAATAATCTCTTCTGCTGACACCAAACTAAGCTAAACATATATAAATTGGAGACAAATCAACGACAATTTTATGTTCAAGTCGTTTTGTTTTTACAGTACATAGACCACACATTTTAAATGTCAATATCATAATACAATAACGTACTTGAATTTGTATGAATCCGTAATAAGCGGTATATTCAGCAGTTGTTTAAACACATTGCCTCTGTGATGTTTTAGGTTGTAGACGACAGTATCGTTATCTGTTGTGCATGAGCCCAAAACACTTCCAGGTACTGCGACATCGTCATTGATGTCAACCCCATTTTGAAATTGCAGAGCAAACCGTCTTACGTCATTTGACCAGCATATTAGAAAAGCTGAAAAATAATACATGGGCTATTTATTAATAACACATTCACATATCACTAACACTTCAGGATCCATGCATCGGATTTTCTTGTATGTTCGGTTAATATGTGTAATTACCACAAAGTGGTGAACCTATTGTCAGCTTTGCTATGGCTGTTGTGTTACATATTTTGCTTCAGTTTATCCTAAGATTTGTATTGTTGTTTTGAATGCATGTTTTGGTTGACTGTGTTCTGTGAATGCTACATTTCCTGTGTAAACCTAGGTTTACCATCACTGCAATCAGAACTGGTATTCATTCCAATCTTTGGAGATCACTGAGCCCGATATTTACAGATATCGGTGGTACATTCTCAAACCTTTGTTTCCTTACTCCAGCCTTTAAGGGTTCTGAGTATTGCTAAATCATCCTTAGGATGTGTTTCCTGATTTTTAATTTAGAATTTTGACTTTTACCTGTGCTACACAGGCTTCATAACTTTGCTCTCAACTCAATTCCATTTTGTTTATTTCACCCATTGTTTACTCGTTTAAGGCAAATCGTTTCGCTGAAAGCTGGGACCATACGCTTCTGGCCATGGAATGGAGTGAAAATACCGTATTCAAGGTTGCATGTTCTCCGTCATATGCAGACCCCCTTCGGGATCGCTCAAATTTCTCTACTATTTACTTTTTTCAATATTTAGTGCTACTGAACCCGGGGCTAGAGGGTGTAGACGGTAGCAACCGTTCACGAACAACTGCAGTATTTTTTGTATTTATCGTGTTCGACGATATCCAGATTTCTCTTTTCATACCTTTTCAACAAGAGTCATAAGTCTCATGCTTGTAGTTTTCTGTATAGTTAGTGCTTACAATAAAAGCAAGCCAATACCAACAATTACATGAATATATGTGACCAAATAGTACTTGAGGCACAGAAGATTCGAGAACCTAAACGCAAATCTGATTTTATCTACATTTTAGTCAACATTTTATTGTAATTAAAGGAATGTAATTAAAGGGTTGTAACTGGTTACATTTCTATGGGTTAAATAGTTTCTATTTTCGTTACCGATCATTAAATATGAGGTAAATTTATTTTGTTTGAATAAGACTTGTTTGAACCGGTTTAAACCCCCAGTGGCCTACTTTGCCACTGACGGTTCCAAGGCGGTAACCCTTGTCAACCCTTTTGTGTTTGTGATGTCGTTTGCTTTTATTATTACTTTGGCCTTCTTGTGTGTCTGTTTGCGTGTTCCTTGTCCTATCTTTGTATATTTCTTAGCTTGCTTGCAAGAATAGTGTATTATTTTAAGATATGTTGGCGGGATAACGTACATATGGGCATTACAAAATTAACTAATGATAAATTATACTGATTTAAATATAAATTTCATTTCCCATTTATTTTGTAATACAGTACAAAATAAAAAAATATATTTAAACACTGTTCGAAATGAAACGGATTACAAACGCCTCAAAGAAAAATGCAGCATTGACTTAGACACGTAAGTGTATTACTGTCTCCAATTGGACCATACTTATCAAGATGTTTGACAATCAATCAGTCCATCTACAATCAGTCCATCTACAATCAGTCCATCTACAATCAGTCCATCTACAATCAGTCCAGCTACAATCAGTCCATCTACAATCAGTCCATCTACAATCAGTCCATCTATGCTAGAGGAAATGATAACCGAGCTTGAATAATGTGATTTAAATAATGACACGTTCTTGCGTCAGTTCTGCTCCACAGAAGCTTGATTTGGAATTATTATCTTTATGGGAGTTAAAATCAAGCTGCCAACAAAAGTAAATGAAACGATATACAAAGCCTTGTTTTATTTATTGACAGTTTCGTGCAGTCAGTTTAACTTATTGGAACAGAATTTATTTTCCACAAGACAGGTTACATTTGTGCAGGCAGTTTATATTCATCTTGCAATCATGATTAAACAAAACGATTTAAATTTCAGAGATTTATCTTGAAGGAAAATGGCACGAATGAAATCGAATTAAATATGTCGTGTTAACATATGAAAGTTAGGAAAACTTGTATTTTCTCTTTTCAGTCCCTTAGCACTCGTCTTGTTTGGTAAAAGTAAAAAATAAACAGTTAAAAAGTAGATATAAAAACCGAACAGGAAATGCACCATTCAAGGACGACATTCAACCAAAAAGCACGCAAAGTAACAAACAACAATTACGAGAGTAAATTAGAGGCGAAGTATGTAACATCAAACACACAAAAGTATTGACAGTAGGGATATTGCTTTGGAATTTTCAGTTGCAAACTGAGCGTTAGGGGTTAAAACCAAGTTCTAGGGTGCACCAAACTAATTGAATGTTGTTTAACGGCTCATCAACACAGTATAGGTTATTTAGAGCCGCCCCAGAGAGAGGAGAAGGATACATAGGAATCCAGGAACCTGCCCTACTCTTATTATCGAATAGATTCCTATTGTTCTTTAACGTGCTCGGAGGATAGACCGATACACGGGACCGCCCGGTTTACGCCCCCATCCGACGGACTAAGGCTAAGTGTCTTGCCCAAGAACACACCGACGGAACTCAGTGGCACCACGGAGGATTGAACCCGGGGCCTCCGGTTACAAATCCGCCGCCCTACCGACTGCGCCACGCCAGCCCTCTGCACCAAACTAGGCAGTATAGTTAAATATAAAATCGAACAGGAAAGAGTAGCATTCAAGAACGTCAGTCAACCAAAAACACACACAGAAACAAATAATAAATATAAAGATGAGTAGGAATATGCAAGATATGCAAGATAAACACAAAAGGATTGACAATAGGGTTATCTTGGAACGGTCGCTGGCAAAAAAGGCCGCTGGGGGTTTAACCCAGGTTCTATGGTGCGAAAACCTGGATCAATGAATGTCATACAATCCCAGTGAGATGAAAAGATAACAATATTGATCGGATGTACGGGGAGTTTAACAAAAAACAAACAAACACAAATATGATGTTTTATCTACGCTTGCTTCTTAATGTATTGTGTCGCTAGTTTATTCGCATCTTGCTTCTTATTGCATTATGTGCTGTGCTTTAGTGCAGCGGGCTTTTCAGTTCCCTATGCGGCTTGTTTTATTGTATTTTGTCTATTTTTCAACGTCATTAGTGGCAGACTTTATTTCAGGCTATTCCGGAATGCCCTATGGTTTCTCACAAATTATAGCTTAAGAGCAGCTAAATAATATATGGCATATTTGATGTAGTGTATGCTTGATAGTTAGTGGCGGAAGAATGAATGAGTATATGTATGAATTTGAATTTCACTCTACTATTATTTTCGAATAGAGACTTTGATTTAATATCAAATCTGTTTTTTATTTAAAACAAACGTTAAGCAGGATAATGTTAAAGATATAACCTATAACTTAACAACTAATGGTTTTAATACAGTAATGTGTGCATGGTCTCGTTGTACATTTCCACTGTGTTCCTGTATATTTTGAAATGTCTAATTCTAGGTTGATTCTCAATTCAAATACGTTCTTAATTGTTGCTTAAATACAATTTCCTTTGCGTGAAATCTTATCATTCAATTGCACATGATAGAGTCCCGAGAGTATTTATAACGAAGCATTAAAGGATATAATTAAGCGTAAAGAATAATTAACCCTTATTGCAATTGGAGCCAAGAAGGCAACATTTAAGGTCAAGGTTTAAATCATTTATATAACGCGGATTAAAGTTAATAACAGTGCGTATTTTCATGTTTATTAATTTGAAAAAAAACGCGAAATATTGCTGACTTTAACCTATAATATAGTCAAGGTTATTGGAGGAAACGTAATGGGGTGTTCACTTATTGAGTAATTTTCATGTTGCTTTTGTTTGTACATGTACACCGCCAACTTTCTCTGTTCCCGTTACAATTGGTTTTATTGAAGTCATATTCGCATGATTTATGATTTTGTAATAATTCTGTTCTTTGATTAGGATGTATTCCTTTCAATTTAGTCGTACACATGTTTACTTTGTTCCTGGATGAACATAACGTTTCTTTCAGTTTCATTAAAATAAGATATATTTCGTCTCCTTACTTGTTTTTATTCGGTGAGTTTGATTTTCTAATTAATATAAATATAAATAACTAAAATGTTCCCATAAATTAATATTCCCGACCTGTGTTGTGACCTCGTCGTTTCCCACGTAGTTAAGTTTTGCACTAAATGGCGCTCACTGAATAACACCTGCTCTGTTTACTGCCATCTTGCGTAGTTTATGATTGACGTCATCAATATCGGTGTGCTATTGAAGTGGTTTGTAAACATTGGCAACTGCTTATTTAGAACAAAGAAGGAGTTGTATTTTCTTGTATTGCAAGATTAAAATAAAATATAATAGAACTAAACGAAGACTGCAATGAATACATGATGTCAATAAATATAAATTGAGTAACTTTTAATATAAATAAAGATAATTAATAAATAAACTATAATAAAATAACAATTAATTAATACATATAATGTAAGAAGGTTGTTGGCTTAAACATGTTAAATAAACTAAAAATAAATAAGATATATATAAAAATGTGCTTGTTTTAAATAATTAATGATAATAGGCCACAGTATTTGTTGGGATTTTGTTAATAACAATTTCTTGTTTTTTGTTATAATACTTTTTAGTTTAAACTTATTTATTTTACATCGATTTTAACGAAAGCTCTATGAACTTATTTCAAACACTATCGATGTCTTCCTAGGCAGAAGCATTACTAAGCAAACGCAGCTAACGTATCATGCTCAGGGACACAACGCATATGGCAATGGCTGGGATCGAACCAACGACTTTTCAATAATGGGCCAACGCTCTGCCATTAGACCACAATGTTATTATATTGATAATATATAGTGATTAATTAATAATAATATAAACGTATAACTGCTTCAAATTAATTTAGATCCGTCACGACGTCAGACACATTTTAGCGCCAAAACGTCATAAAATATGTAACGTCGTAACGTCATGTCTCACACATAACGTTGCGTATAAAAGAGTTCGTGTTTTACCTCTTTACAAAATAGCAGTTTACGCCAACTTTTTAACAAACCAGCAACAATGTTTTGTAAAACGTGCATTAATTTTATAAGCTGTCACAAATAATAAGTTTATGACTCAGATCTGGGTGAATTTGTAATAAATAAAATAGTTTCAGTTAATAAACTTGCGTAGTGTTTCAGGTTTAACTCAACCAATCAAAATCGCTCCAGGTTGTATTACACGTGTGTCATACAATAGAATATTAAATGGGTGACACTTCTAACAAGAGACGTTATGTGATGAAATATACTATAAATATTATTTAAATTGGCTTTTAATCTTTAAAGGGACACATGGCAATCTTGAAGTTTTTATCAAGCATTAAAATTACCTTCTCTATATATTAATCCAGTATCATCTAGACTTTAAACCTGCTTAAATCTATTTAAATACAGTTTAAGATTAAAGATTGTTGTTAGAAAGAGTTTGTAAGAATTTTTAGATTTTTCTTTTGTAGCTAGATATTACGGGTTGTATGTTTATTTTGTTTTCATAATCACGATGCGTCGTGGAATGCGAGCCAGTTCGACGGTTACTTCTTTGCCGGTTAATGTGGTTGATGCTCCCACTAGGAAACGTCAATGGTTGGATGCGTCCCAGAAGGTCCACCCGCCAAAGTTCTCCACAGGCACCAATGGGCCTCCTCCTTTGGACGTACATGTGTCTGATTTGCCATTGAACAAAATGATGTTGGGGTTCAAACTTTCACAGAAGTGCCATTGGACTCGGGCTTGCCCTTCAAAGCAGCGTCAGACCGTTAGTCTTAAATGCGGCAGGGCGAATTATTGTTGTTCAGAATGGGCGAATTGGAGGCGGGTGTGTCATCAATGATCAAGATGATTTATGCTTGTAGCAGGGAGTAGATCTATGTTTTAAATTTTATAAATGACCTACTAATGCCTATATTCAAAAGTCGATCAACAAGTATTGAACGAATGCTTTTGGTGAAGGTCATGCTCCGAATCAGTTTCTGTCTGAATCATGCCATCATACACTGTTCGTGTATCAGGCGTGTGCTACGCCAATCGCAATATCTCGTTGTGTATACAATACATAATGCTTTGCATTTACTAATTACTTCCCTTGTCCTTTTGAAATGTGTTATTTTATTTTATTTAAGGCCATTGTTTTATGTGTCAGTTTAAAGGTACGAATGATCATTTTGTTTTTAACACATTTAAATACAATATGGGATGTGCGTGTATCGCTATTATTATTATGTTGTGTTTCCACATTTCTGTATTTGTTTTACTTTCAGGAATTTACTTTAAATTAAACTTACAATTATATCAAAGAATAAATAAAACAAAAATAATTATACAATTATTTATTTTACGCCGACTGGGAAACAAGTTCTTGCAACTTAAATTAATCCTTCTCCAAAGCTTTTTGGTTTGAACCAGTATTAAGCAACGTTGAATAAGTATAAATTGCATTGTGAGGATCGAACTCACAACCTATGGGTTGCATATGCGAGTGTTTAAATAGCTGATTGTTGGATGTGATAATATGTAAATTTGCAAGGTGTTCAATTTATTATTTCAGAATACAATATGCCTAAAATACAGTATCATAGTCCATAATTCCCGTAAGGTAGTCCAGGGGGCCGATGACGTCTTGATCGCAGGACTACAAATGGACAGCAGGACATGGCGTATCTCCAGAGTCGGTGAGAACATCGTTATGAAAGTGACATCACAGATCGTTGAGTGGCTACAAATGGCTACAGTAGAGGCAGCAAGGCGGTAGTCGGCTAGAGGAACGGATAGTCATTTGGGTTATATATTAAATCAAAACAAGGACACAACATTCACCTTGGCTAGATATTTTGGTTGAAAATACTCGCAATAATGTTTACAACACTTCCTGTTGTTGTTGTAGGTAAGGAAACAGTAACTAAACATCATTTTTCACACTAGGAGTCTGCAAATGCAAGTTCATTATAAATGTTGGTGGATGATGTATGGCTATAGCATTTTCACATTTTTTCGTTTTGTTGTTGTCGTTAGTGGATACATTTCACACTAGGAAGTTTAAATGGTCTCAAAGTACATAATAGCATGTGTTTAAAGCTACAGTGTTTTGTCTACATGTTCAACCCAGTGAGTCAATTTGCATGTTTGGGTCTGTCTAAGAGAA
Organism: Cyrtodaria siliqua; assembly: GCA_037043455.1. Taxonomy (NCBI): domain Eukaryota; kingdom Metazoa; phylum Mollusca; class Bivalvia; order Adapedonta; family Hiatellidae; genus Cyrtodaria; species Cyrtodaria siliqua. Next base: position 4,832 of record JAWPHD010017616.1, on the reverse strand, counting down.
AACAATTAACACTGTCAATAACAGTGAGTCACATTAGAAAAATATGAGTATTTGACACACTCCCGCAGGTAAATAAATCGCTGAATGTTAATATAATATACATCTGTCTTAAATATTAAGCAAGTAGGATGAGTTTTTACAGGTTAAACAACTGTTTACCTCGTGTCCTACAAAGATACAGCACTTATGGAGATTTTTAATTTCTAATATATTGATGTGGTTGCTGATGCTGCTTAATTATAATTGGATCTCTATCACTTATTCAAACGCTTATTTCGTTTCATTCTCTCGACCACTTTGCCTCAGATTTCATTTCTTGTCACTTTTAAGTCGATTTAAGACCAGTCAAAGTTTGTATGTCGGTATCGGATGCAAGGTGTGGAACAGGTCATAGGGGCCCCCAGAGTTGGTATTGTGTGTAAAGTTCCATTTTCTACCAGTTATACAATATGAGCGTAAACCACAAAGCATCATTTCAAAACATTGTGAATTTCAAAAGTATCACAATTATTTCGTCCATAATTCGACAATTATATGGTCCATAATTCGACAATTATTTCGTCCATAATTTGGGAATACATTAATACATTCACATTTAATACACTGAAATTGATTACACGTGGCGTACAGTTCCAGTAACAGTAGGCAGTTATCTGGAAATATATAATTTCATGGCACCTTTTTTGTTTTAGGCGGGTGATTCGGATATTTTGCTTTTGATATGCAATCTTCGTTGCTGCCAAAAAAATGTTTCCCTTATTTGTGGCGGTGGACGGGAGCCTGGACACACTATGATATGGACTGCCCGGGCTATCATCCATATGGCGGGCAGCGAAGGTGTGAAAGGAAGGACATATAAATATGGATATAAAGATCGAACAGGAAAAGTAGCATTCAAGGACGACAGTCAACCACAAACACACACAGAAACAAAGAACAACTTTAAAGATGAACAAAATGCCAAATTAGAGATCACAAACACAAAAGGGTTGACAATAGGGCTACCGCCTTGGAACGGTCAGTGGCAAAAAAGGCCGCTAGAGGTTTATAAGTTTTAGTTTAACTCTATTCAGCTCCTGTATACCAAGAAACTGAATTGTAATCTAAAGTAAACATAAATTATATACAAATCTGCTGTCCGTACGAATTGCTAAAAACATCTTGTAATTATGATTGAATATTAAATGCTTATCAGAAACGTTGCTTTCATAATTAACATTTAATTTGGTGCACATATATGTATGTCCTTAATATTGTAATATTCAATTTGCTTTATTGCTTAATGCTTTATATTGTAAGGGCTTGCCATAATGGTATGTTGTGCTTACCAGCAACCCGATGGTTAAGTCTCATGCTTGGGACCTGTTTGTCAATCCATGCCACGCCCAATTTATTTTCCAAATCTATTAAAATAAAGTTTAAAAATGTTTTCTGTGTTGTTACTACAGTGCTCTCTAATAATCATCACTAGGATTACAAAAGGCATTTGGGATACTATTAGTAAAATATCACACTTCGAGGCCAGTATTTCAGATAGAGGCGACGAGCCAAGTTCATTTATTCACTGTTTGTACCAAGCAGTGGGGAAAATCAGTTCCAGTGATTGTGTTTTAATGTTTTTTCTAGGCATTGTCTACTTGAGATCTGCGCAACCCGGGGCTAAATGGCGTGAGCGATAGCTAGCATATTTCACTACCGCTCATGAACATTCTCAATCAAACTGAGACTGCAATATTTCGTAGGTGCCGTGTTCGGCCGTTTCCAAAGTTCCATTGTCATACTCCGTTTTGTAAACATCTCAATGTGAAAATAGAAAGATGAAAATTATGCGGTTTCTGTAGTACCATTCCGAAAACGCTCATTATATATTTGCTTCATCTCAACGTGTTCACATATTTTTTCCTAACATTGACATAAATAAAATAATAATTGCCAAACGATGTTTTTTGCTTTCATGATTTCTATGATTTTCATGCTTTTATGAATTTGCTACATTTTCTGTTCGACTTTTTTTTTTTATATATATTTTCATAGAAAATGAAATGATTTTATCTAAGAAAACATAAAATTCTAATTTTATGTTGAACATTTAAAACCCAATTTGTAACGGTGAGTTAGCGTGTATTATACCACATGATATAGTTTGAGGAGCAGAAAGGGTTAGTCAATGATGTTAAAAAACTGAAGTAAAATAATGATGTAATCCATGCTAAGATGTTCAAGTTATATTTTTTACTTCCAAATTGCAAAAAATCACTTCCAAATTGCAAAAAATCAACAACCGAAATACTGAGACATGTTTTACTCTGCCAACGGTTATCGCGTAAGGTCGTTCATTCGGCACATCTTCACATAAAAGAGAAAACATGGTTATTTAGAAACCACAAAACCCAAAATCAATACCACCGTATATCCGCCCTGTACCACAAACTAAGCACAACATCAATATACAATGAAAAGAAGGACACTACACAACACAAAAAGTAGTGAAGACAGGGCTACCGACTTGAAACGGTCGGTAGACGATGTAGCCTACTTGAAACGGTCGGTAGACGATGGAGCCTACTTGGAACGGTCGGTAGACGATGTATCCTACTGGTTAGCTTAAATCGATTGTTTATCAATGATTATAAGCACTGAAAATTTTAACTACAAGTTAGTGTATAGAAACATGAGTGATCTTTCATGTGATTATTATGTATTATAAAATATGTATGTAATGATGAGAAATTGTAATAGTTTAAATCAATAAAAAACATCTCTCTCTCTCTCTCTCTCTCTCTCTCTCTCTCTATATATATATATATATATATCTATCTATCGTCCGTCCGTCCGTCCGTCCGTCCGTCTGTCTGTCTGTCTCCTCGCTATTATCCAATATTTAGCGAAATTAACCAGATTCCATGTCTTTCCTCCGTAAGACTAAGTATAATCTACATACTAATTTTAACACACTTGTGTGCAAGGTTTATCAATGTCACCAGGATATCGTTATTCGGGTAATTAGGAGCTCCGTAAAATACTTTTAAAGTTATTTTCTTCAAACGAAATTCCTTCTCGAAGATGGAACAATTAGTAATGTCGTTAAGTATATACTCGGTGACAACATACAACGCATCTATACAGAATATTCTGGTTAAATTGTTTTTCTACCTTTTGGGTTTCTCTAAACGACAGTCACGTGGTAAGTCATGTGAGATCGCACATGTTGGATAAACATTTTTTACATACCGGACAAGGATATCCGTCATTTTACCGGGGCAAGATATTTCCATCTCACCCTAGGGTCGAGATAAAATTCACGCGCGCCAACATCCGGTATGTAGGAAAACATGCAAAACGTTAGTAGCTGGCGGCGTCAACGCACAACATGTCTCTGATAGGCAAGAAAAATAAAATATCATAGGTATTCGGTTTAGATGGGGAATTCCAACCCTCGGTATAAGTGTTTTAATCGGAACCTCGGCAGAGCCTCTGTTCCGATAAAAACACTTATACCTCGGGTTGGAATTCCCTATCTTCACCGGATATCAATGATAGATTCTTATAGTATCACATGGATAGACACGGTAGGAAAACATTACTTAAGAAACGGGATATTATGATTGATTTTAATGCCTAAAATGGTCAGCAGCAAATCCAAATACGGCGAAAATATTTAACGTAAAGGACAAGCAATGCGTTATAAGCTAGAAGTTAAACATTGCCTAGGTAACAACATGAAACTTTTAATATACGGTAAACTTAGACGATACATTCCAAATGCACGAGAAGCAGTCCAGTGTGTTCCAACATGGACGTCAAAACGTTCAGCTTGTGTGCACATACACGAACGTCAAATCATTCAACTTTTGTGCACAAACATGGACGTCAAAACATTCAATGTGTGCACACGTTACGGTTCAATGTTGGCATATTAAACAAAAGACATCCATGCAGATTTTATAAAATAAAATGATCGGACTTCAAAAGAGAGAGAGAGAGAGAGAGAGAGAGAGAGAGAGAGAGAGCGAGAAAGAGAAAGAGAGCGAGAGAGATTTCCATCATTTCCATCATAGCATTATATTGATGCGCGTATTTATGGCTATACATAACGTATGCAGATCATAACGCCGTCTTAATGTCAGTGTATACTTAATGCTTATTGACACAAGTAGATAGGTAGAAGTGTGTTAAACACTGGCCACTCGCTTCAAAAGTATGTATAAATGGTGTATAAATGGTGTATACATGGTGTATAAATGGTGTATACATAGTGTATACATGGTGTATAAATGGTGTATAAATGGTGTATACATGGTGTATAAATGGTGTATAAATGGTGTATACATGGTGAATACATGGTGTATAAATGGTGTATACATGGTGTATAAATGGTGTATAAATGGTGTATACATGGTGTATAAATGGTGTATAAATGGTGTATACATGGTGTATACATGGTGTATAAATGGTGTAAAGATGGTGTATAGATGGTGTATAAATGGTGTATACATGGTGTATAAATGGTGTATACATGGTGTATACATGGTGTATAAATGGTGTATAAATGGTGTATACATGGTGTATACATGGTGTATAAATGGTGTATACATGGTGTATAAATGGTGTATACATGGTTTATACATGGTGTATAAATGGTGTATAAATGGTGTATAAATGGTGTATACATCGTGGATAAATGGTGTATACGTGGTGTATACATCGTGGATAAATGGTGTATACGTGGTGTATACATGGTTTATAAATGGTGTATAAATGGTGTATACATGGTGTATACATGGTGTATACATGGTGTATACATGGTGTATAAATGGTGTATAAATGGTGTA
>JAWPHD010017615.1:0-43749 GCA_037043455.1 Cyrtodaria siliqua | reverse complement strand
CATTGTGAATCACTGATGCTTGAAAATAACATGTTGTAAACAAACTTTCTGACACTCTCCGAGAAGATAATTGATGCAATTAAGAAGACAACACAGCTTGATATCGGGTTTTAAGCACTTATACAAACATCGGCAGACGATCAAACAACGAAAAAATGAAACTATGGTTGATGTTTGTTTTGTGTGTGGCAAACTTCGTCGGGTGTTGAAAATTAAAGAAATCGTAAGTTATTACTTGTTATTTTTAGAAATATATAATATTGTAACAAAAGATGATCAGAACAATGGCCATAATTGATTTAATTACCCTTGACGTATGTTTCCTATATATTAATATAAGCTATGCCAAGATGTAAAACGTTGACAATTGCAAAAATGGCTTGTAAACGTCCGCTAGATTTAGATTCTTGTTTGACTCCACCTTCTAAATTTGCCAAAATTCAGAACTCACCTGTCAGAAATTTTAAGGATTTGTGGAAAAATGGAAATTCACGCTATGATCCAAAACTCAAGTCTACGTTCTGTGACTTTTGTATTAAAGCACAACGTTCTAACGTTTTCACCTCTGGCCCGTCTGGGTGTACAATCATTAAAAAAGAAAATGTGTCAAAAGCATGCAACAAGTAAAGGTACATAGAGTGGTCTTGTTTTAATGCTAATTTTATTTTTAATGTTTAAAATAATATCTTAACAATTTTAATAATTATTTTTATTTTATATTTTAAATATGTCTGTACTTAAATTATATTTCTTATTCTAAATTCAGACCACATAATGATAACTATAGTCTAAATTGAAATATTTTTTATTTATTTTTTTATATTTTTTAAACAGTTAACTTATATATTTTTCATTCTAAATTCAGACCACATGAAGGTAGCCAGTGCTGCTAAAATGAGTGTCAACATGGATGTGGCCCGCTAAGCAGCCCTTTCCAAAAGCGAAGCAGCCGTGACTGCTGCCATGGTTAATGTGTACTTTGTGGCCCAGCTACTGTGTATAAGTGACCAGTCACCTGAACTATATTGCAAGTGTATTGTAAGATTATAAGAATAGTTGTTGTTTCTTTTCTTGCAATTAAAAAAAATCATTGTTAATATTAAATGATATCATAATTTTTTTTGTTGTTTTTACTTTGATACTGAATTTATCATAATCTGTTTAAGGACCTACATGTAGTCAAGAATGTTAAAAGATGTTAGTTATATAAACATTAATACAAATAATACTTGTAATAGCTTAATATAAGATAATACTGCTATGATTATAGTTATCATCTGTTATTAAACTATTGGTTTATAGTAATTATTAAAGTATTACTTGTATTAATGTTGGTATAAATAAAGTATTTTATAAAAACAAGAGAACCTAAATGAATCAATGCATATATGCCGTTTATTCTGAAAATGGCTTTCAAGTCTTCGTTATTGTATGAAAAAATGGCTCATAAAATGGCTCCAACTTTGGCTCCTATTTCTCAAATTTGGCTCCTTTTTTTTTCATTTGGCGAAAGTTTTTTTCATTTGGCGAAAGTGGTTGCGAAAGAAAAGAAAAACCCAGGGGAGTTCTCTCGACTACACGCTGCAAATCAATTAAACCCTTGGTGAAATTGAAATCGGATATACAAGCAATATAAACGGTAACCAAACTCGTATTTGCTTGCGAATAAAAAGTATATTTAAGCGGTACCCAAACACGCAATATACTCAAAGCAAAAATAAAGCTGTAACCAAACACGCATTTGCTTAAAATATAAGTCAGAAACTTGTTTTTGACTTTTTAAAAGTATAGTACGCGGGAAACAGACTCGCATTATACTGACAATATTCACTTCGGGTGAATGTTATGCTGTTGAAAACTCCCACGCTACAGTAGGGCGAATATTGGAGATTGACCGCAGTAATCGAATTGTAGTGACAATACATTGAGTATATGAAGAAAGTGGCTCTATTTTAATACATAAAAAGACAACTACACATCGCACAACTATACCAAGGTGCAATAAATACAATAAATGTAATAAATAGCTCAGTACACCTGACAATACATGTCTACAACACGTAGCTTCTAACAAACTACACTATACTGTATTGTATATTGGGTGACTGAAATAGCTTTCAGTTGCAATTAACATAAATCGATTACTGATTGTCAACTTCTAAATATTCTGATATAAACAAATATTGGAAATTACTGCATATGTATACATTATAACATTGGAAGTAAATAGACAAAAATAATATAAAGGCCACGGTAACAACCGAGACCACATATTTGATTACACAAAAATACACAATTTAAATTGCGCAATAGTGCGTATACGTGTATTTAGGCTATAACGCCTATACTGAAACACAACGGTGCTTCTTTATAGCAGCTGACGAAGGAATTTTTATTCCAAAAGATCTTTTGCATACAGGATATTGTTTTCCTGGTAAAGTAGACACTGTTGTTAGTCTAGGTTAAAATACTCAGTGAGAGATTTTAACACACACTCCGTGATCACAAATCACGGTGTAATTACGTTGTATAATTAATACGGATAGCTTACACAATAATCACATAATAACGAAGGTAGAACACTACACTTCAGTTATAGAGTAAGCTTGGTGTAGTTACAGCAATAAGGATACACACAACACTCATCCTGATACATTTGACTGTAACATGAATATCAATAGAAAAACACTTGGGGTAAAACTCTCCAGGGAGAGTTCACTAACTGGGAAAGTGAACCGTCTGAGGTCAACTGGGCCGTCTACTATGTGCAGACCCTTGCAACCCCCCACAACAACAGTGTCACTGTATGTAGCACCACTTATATATCAATTTCATATATTATACTGTTGCATCACTTTTCTGGAACTTTATTTCAGTGTGAAACATTTTAGTTGTTCGTAACTGTCCATCTCGGCATGGCCAAATTCTCGTCTTTTAAAAAATAACAACGGCAACTTTTTCTAATCAAGAAAACTGAGGATGCTGAGCATTAGAAAGCAGTGATGGATGGTGGTCAAGTTGTAACACAACTGAAGTCTGTTCTAAGCATTTATTATAAGACACACTGATCTCATAGGTGTCTGGACTATGTAACCTACACATTTAAAATGAACATTTGTTTTGCTGAATATATCTTTACACTTATAAATTAACATTGGACATCTAATGAGATCTAAGTAAAAGTAAAAAGAGGGTGCAGAGTATGCTTTGATCCCACTATTAATTTGTAGGAAAAAAAAAATGGTTAGCGCTCAAAAAGTACTTTTTATGCTCCCCGAATTTTTCGGGGGGATATAGTAATCGCACCGTCCGTCTGTCTGTCCGGATTCTGTCTCGGGATTCCGTCATTCCGCATTTCGTGTCCGGACTGTACCTTCAAAATCCCTGCATGGATTTTTGATTAACTTGGCACAAGTGATCACCATAACAAGACGATGTGTCGCGCGCAAACCCCAGGTCCGTACCTCAAAGGTCAAGGTCACGCTTGAAATTCATTGGTCAAAAACAGGTACGCAATTTCGTGTCCGGACCGTAACGTCACAACCCTTGCAGAGATTTTTAAATAACTTGGCACAAGTGATCACCATAACAAGACGATGTGTCGCGCGCAAAACTCAGGTTCTTACCTCAAAGATCAAGGTCACACTTGCAGTTCATAGGTCAAAAACAGGTACGCATTTTCTTGTCCGGACCGTAACGTCACAAACCCTGCAGGAATTTTTAAATTACCTGGCACAAGTGATCACCATAACAAGACGATGTGTCGCGCGCAAAACCCAGGTCCGTACCACAAAGGTCAAGGTCACACTTGCAGTTCATAGGTCAAAAACAGGTACGCAATTTCGTGTCCGGACCGTAACGTCACAACTCCTGCAGGGATTTTTAAATAACTTGGCACAAGTGATCACAATAACAAGACGATGTGTCGCGCGCAAAACCCAGGTCTTCAAGGTCAAGGTCACACTTGGAGCTCAAAAGTCAAATTGTGTCCGGTGAATAACTCTGGCATTCATGGACGGATTTTCAAATAACTTGGCACAAGTGCTCACCACAACAAGACGATGTGTCGCGCATGAAATCCATGTATGTGGTTCCAAGGTCAAGGTCACACTTAGAGATCAAAGGTCAAATCATGTCCGATCAATAACTTGTGCATGCCTGGACGGATTTTCAAATAACTTGGCACAAGTGCTCGCCACAACCAAACGACGTGTCGTTCAAAAAATCCAGGTCCATAGCTCCAAGATCAAGGTCATATATAGAGGTCAGAGGACACTTATCACTTACAGTGATATTTCTTGTGTCCCTATATAAGTAGTAGTTTGGTGTAATTGAACGTGGATAATAATAATAACTTTATTTCAAGAAGGTAACATAAAATCATTTCTTTTAATGAAAGAGTGAAACCCCAGTTTGAATTATAACTTTATGTTACAAAAGTATGAAAATGTGTCTGTCTTGTTGAAGTTATGAAGTGCTGCATGTATTGTTTTATCTTGCATTATATGCTTACATTGTTATATTGTGTTGATTTATAGATGGCCATATTGTAAAAAAGACTTGTGTACATGCTATGTCTTTTAATTTACTCTTAAATGTAACTAAAGACAGCGAGGCTCGTATATCAACGGGGATCATGTTCCAAACTACCATTCCTGAATAACCAAAAGTACGTTTAAGAATGTTTGTTCTAAGTGTTAAATGGGCAATATCCTTTCTAGCAACAGATCTTAAATTATAATTTGAATTTGTAGAGAACGATATTAAATCGGTTATGTAATCAGGTGTTAAATTGTTTATTGATTTATAAATCATAACACATGTGTGATATTCACATCTCCGTTCAAAGGTAAGCCACTTCAGTTCTTTAAACATTATTTTAGACGGTGTGTTTATAGGCTTCATGAGAATGATTCTCGCAGCCCTTTTTTGAATTTTAAGTATTCTGTTAATAGAGGATTTATTTGCTTGGCTCCATGTTATACAGCCATAATCAAATGTAGACATAATATATGAGTTATAGAACAATTTTTTCATGTCATATGTTAGATAGTAGGAGATCCTTTTCAACAGATTTATTTTTGACACAAGTTTAGTACATGTTTTAGATATATGATTTTTCTAAGATAATGATTCATCGATATAGATGCCTAGTAACTTTTGTACTTTTACATTTTGAATATCTGTATTATTAATTTGAAGCAACAATGCTGCACAATTTGCTAAAGTTTTATTTGGTCCAATTATCATACAAGTTGACTTAATGGGATTAATAATCATATTATTTATCGTGCACCAATCATTTACATTGTTTAAATCTGTTTGCAATTTAGTCTGAATACACGATATTGTTTTCCCAAATGCACAAAGTGTTGTATCGTCTGCGTACATATCTACATTGGTGTGCTCAATATACAAAGGTATGTCATTTACATATAACAGAAAGAGTAGCGGTCCTAATATAGAACCCTGCGGTACCCCGAAAATCACAGGAAGAACATTTGAGATTGTGTCACCGACCTTAACTACTTGGCTTCTGTTTGAAAGATAAGACTGAAATAATTTAATGGATGCTTCTGAAAAATGATACAGTCTTAATTTAAACAAGAGGATTTCATGATCGATCAAATCAATTGAATTGAATGTTGTTTAACGGCTCATCAACACAGTACAGGTTATTTAGAGCCGCCCCAGAGAGAGGGGAAGGATACATAGGAATCCGGGAACCTTCCCTACTCTTATTATCGAAAAGATTCCTATGGTTCTTTAACGTGCTCGGTTGATAGACCAATACACGGGACCGCCCGGTTTACGTCCCCATCCGACGGACGAGGCTAAGGAAAAGTGTCTTGCCCAAGAACACACCGACGGAACTCAGTGGCACCACGGAGGATTGAACCCGGGGCCTCCGGTTACAAATCCGCCGTGCTACCGACTGCGCCACCCCAGCCCTCGATCAAATCAAAGGCTTTACTAAGATCTAAAAAGAGTGATCCTACAATATTTCCTGAGTCTATTTCTTTGAGCCATGTATCAACAATGTGTATAAGTGCCGTTTGACAAGAGTGGTTTTTACGAAAACCTGATTGGCGGGCATATAGAATGGATGTCTTCTTGAAATAGGTAAGCATTTGATTAGCAATAAATCTTTCAAATATTTTTGATATTGTCGGAAGTATTGAGATAGGTCTGTAATTATTTACATCATCTATGTTACCATTCTTTGGAATAGGGAGAACAAATGCTTCCTTAAGTTTATCCGGAAAAACTCCGAGACTCAAACATTTATTTATCAAAGAAGCTATTGGTAAAGTTAACATATCTCTGCATAATTTTATTATTCTAGGACCTATTCCATCTAATCCCGTAGATTTATTTACGTCTAATTTATCAATTATTGTTTTTACTTCAAAAGGTGTGATAAGATCAAAATTAAATACTGAAAACTTTAACTTTTCGTCTAAAAACTTCCTTAACTTATCAAAGTTTTCTGGTTTGTACTTAACTTTGTTTACATTTTTAGAAACGTTAACGAAATGCTCATTAAACGCATTTATAATATTTTGGAGTCCTTCAATCACTTTGCCATAGATTAAAATTTGTTTAGGTATAGTTAATTCACTGTCAACATTGTTCGAAATTGTTTTGAGATTTTTCCTAATATATGTTGAGTTTTTATTTTTAAGAACAGCTTTGTTGAAAAATATTTTCTTTTCTGTTTTAATTAATGATGTTGTTTTATTTCTCCACATTTTATATTGATCCCACTTTTTTAATTTATGATTTAAATCTCTGAGCGCCCTTGCTCTGTGAATTTCATCAGTGTACCATCCTGGAAGAGTTTTAGTTTTTATTCGTTTTGTTTTAATTGGAGCATGTTCAGCTAAAACAGCATTTATTTGTTTATACAAGACATTTAATGAATCATTTGGATCAGCAAACATTTCGGAAACTTCAAGACAGCTATTTTGTAAATCAAGACAAAAACTAGTTTCATCAAAATTATTATAACATCTATAGGTCATACGTTTATGGGTATTTTCTTTAATTAGTCCATTCTTAATATTTCTTGTGAATGTAACAGGAAAGTGATCACTAATACAATACGATGGTACATTAATTTCGCTTAAATTTTCTGGATTTGTACTATAAATGTGGTCTATTATAGTTGACGAATTCTTTGTTACTCTTGCTGGTGATTTAATAACTTGCGAAAACCCATAATCAAGAACAATAGCATTCCATTTCGTATTTTTGAAACCTTCGCCTGGAAAATATTCAATATTGAAATCACCAATTACATTTGTTTCTAATTTTAAATAATCTACCCGGGCTAATTGTGTTTCGTAAGTATCTATCCAAGATTGTGGCGAATCAGGTGGCCTGTAGACAAAATTTAGCAAAAATGGTTTGTTATTAGCAACATTGATTTGAATCCACAATGATTCAATATGAGTAGTTTCAATGTCAGTTCTACGTGAATAACAAATATTATTGGCAATGTAAATCAGTAAACCACCACCCTTCTTACCATTTGCACGATCCATTCTCTCAGTTTTATATCCATCAATATGTAAGTCTTTGATGTTGGTAGTGTCATTTAAAAACGTTTCATACAAACCTAATATATCAATTGATTTAGACTGATACATCATACATTTCAGTTCATCTAGCTTTGGTAAAATATGCTGTATATTTAATCCTACAACATGTAAACCTTTGTTTTTAAAATTAAATTGATTTTGTATAACTATTCATTATCTAATACACTTACACACTGTTTATTATTTGACGATAGCAATGTATTATCTATAGTGTCAGAATTATTATCTGCAGATGTTGAAACAACCGGCAATTTCCTCGACTCACATAAATTAATCGTATCTTCACAAGAAGATAATTCTAAATTCTCGCATTGTGTACAATTTCTACTGGCACATATGCTTTCAGAATAATTATCTGAATTACTAATTAAAATATCTTCGCTTGACTGCGTTGAGTCGGAAGTTTTATAACAGGATTTATCAACAGTCGATAAGGTCAATAAACGTTCCATATTACAAAGATCACGAGATTCATTAGGTAAATAATCTTGGACGTTTGACATTAAAACAGAGAATGTATTACAAATACTTACAGATGCAGAATAGAAAACAAGCTCGTCACACAAACAGTACATATTATCACAGTCAGAGCAAATACAATTTAAAACGTCAAACTTGTTCTCACATTTATAAGAGACTGAGCATCTGTCATTGAATTCCTATTTACTGTTATACCAACAGTCACACGTGCTATGATTGTCACGTCCACAATTCCAGCAGTGACTGTTTCCAAGATTCCGCTGGCGTCTGCCATAACCTCGATATATGTCCACGTGATCGCGCTGTCGACTGCCAAACACGTTTTCGTCTGCATAACCTCTTCGAGAACTTCACGTGATCATGATAGTTTTCCGTCCGATGCACCGCGTGCTCTGAAGTTCGTTGATGAACGTTCACGTGTTTGCTCGCTTGTCTGCCAAACGGGTTTTCTTCGGCAACATCTCTACTAGAGTGTTTCACGTGACAACTATGGTTTCCCGTCCAATGCTCCGCAAGCTGTACGGTACCACTACGCTTTAGAATAGTCAGTGATTTGTTTATAACGTGTAAAAACGTTCTAGTGCCGTCGTTGCTAAGGTGTATGCCATCCCGTACGTAGAAACGCTTAACAAAACTACCATTTCCATAAACAAATGAGGAGAAGCAGTCAATGAAATGCGCTGAGGATCCGTCGCAAATTTCTTTGATGATGTCATTAACTGGCTTGACTTCAACATCTGTATGGGAACACATTGTACATATATAAATTGTACAATTTTCTTTCTTCAATAACTCGCAAATGTCGGCAATATCCTGATAAAATGTGTTCATCGGCTTCTTTTCGGCAGCATCGTTTCCGCCTATGTACAGTATCACTGTGGAGTACTGGCCAAGGTCTGTTTCTTGAAGTGTGTGCATCAGCCGAGTTGTTGTAGCACCTCTTAATGTTTTTATATCAACAGTCGTCATCAATCCACGCCGATTTACGCCTTTTAAAATGGAATCCCCGATTACAAGTGTTTTTGTTTTCCTAGTTTTTGAATATGACGGATGGTTCACAATGGTATTCCTGCTACGAATTGGTGTATGCTCACCTCTTTCGGGTTGAAGAACTGTGGACGACGAGTTATTTATAATGACATTGCCGTCAAGATATGGCGTTGTTTCCCTTCTTTCGGTTTGAAGATGAGTGGATGTGGATGTAGTGTCCGCTCTGGATGTTGGTCGTTCATTCTTTGATTTTTGATAATCAGAGATTGATTGCAGTCTTCTTTGTAGTACTTCAGTTGATTTGCAAACTTTAGCCTCAATTTCTTTATTACACTCACTGACAGTCTCAATTTGTCTTTGAGTACATTGCGCAATTACCGAGTTTTGCGTTTTTATGCTTTTTATCTTATCATGAATAACAGAAAGTTGTGATAAAGATGATTGTATATGCACATTTAGGCAACATTTTAGCTGAATTACCTCCTCTTGAATACCTCGAAGTATTTCATTGACAGACTCATATGCAGAAAAAACTTCATCACAACTTTGTGCAGTTTTATCACACACTAAGGTCAGTTCATCTTTCTGCGTTGACACAAACCGATTGTGTTTAAGGCGTGTGCTACTCTCTGCGGCATACATTTGTTTCAGTAGAGTGGTATCATCATCATCCTCATCAAAACTGATGGACACGGAATTAGGATAGTTTTCTGTAACACATGTTTTCTTTAGAAGTGTGCTGCCATTTTCATCATTAGCATCATCTCCATCATCAAACAAGTCGGAAAGCGATTCTAGCAAATTTTCAATGCGGTTAGAAGGTTCCATATCACACCCGATTTCAGCCTCTACTAGGCATAGTATTTTTGGCAAGTCTGTTTCTGTGAAGATGCGCTGATGTTTGCCGTTGACTTATGCCGAACATGTAGTGTGGTATAAATTTAATGTGTATAAATGCTTCCTACCTTCCAGTAGCTTATACTTGTTTTCCACTAGAATACCTTTCTTGTCCAAAACTGGAATCTGATGGCAAACGATATTACTCCTCTCTTCGTTATAGAAAGTGTAAGCTGCAGATTTAACATTTCTGTATGTATCGGCATTTAAAGTAATCCGAATTCCTCCCGTCTCTTCAATTTGAATATTTTCTCTGTTTGTTGCTTTTTCTTTCTTTTTTGTAGTTTTCCCTTGATTTAAATCGTAATCTCTACATTCACGAAGTTCATCGCCTCACGTTTCATCACTCATTTTTTCATATGCCTTTGCAATTTTCTCAAGAGAAATATATCAGTCAATACAGTTTGTATACCACTATTAAATAATCAGGTTTTAAACTTGTTAGTTTCCATTTCTTTTCAAAATAGTTGATATGAAAATGTTCGGCAAACTGAATTTCGTCGAATTATGAAAGCTTTATATATATTTAGCGCTTATTTTAGTATATATTAATTATATTTCATTATTTTTAACGCTGCGTAAAAAAAGTTGTTTACATCCGCCGGATGTGACGTTGTTGTTTTTGTTTGTCAAAAAAATTGTGAAAAAGTCTAACCCCATTAACATTGTGTAATCTCATGGATTTATATGTGTACATATAAATCCATGGTCATCTATATCGCACACCAAATACAGATTCAATACAATGCAACACATCCAAGAAAATATAACATCTCATTGGAGCCTACCATAGATTACATCGGAACAAAAAGATTGTGCAGGAGAAAGAACTGAGTACATATGGTAAACACGGAGTTAACCACAAGCAGTATCAAGAAACTTAGATTCATTCAGTCAGCAGACCAGGTCGGATTCCCATCTGAATCATCAAGCTGGTAGCATCAGAGATTATTCCAAATGGTTGGTGAATTCCAGACCAGATCGGATTCCCATGTGAATCATCAAGCTAGTAGCATCAGAGATTATTCCAAATGGTTGGTGAATTCCAGACCAGATTGGATTCCCATCTGAATCATCAAGCTAGTAGCATCAGAGATTATTCCAAATGGTTGGTGAATTCCAGACCAGATCGGATTCCCATCTGAATCATCAAGCTAGTAGCATCAGAGATTATTCCAAATGGTTGGTGAATTCCAGACCAGATCGGATTTCCATCTGAATCATCAAGCTAGTAGCATCAGAGATTATTCCAAATGGTTGGTGAATTCCAGACCAGATCGGATTCCCATCTGAATCATCAAGCTAGTAGCATCAGAGATTATTCCAAATGGTTGGTGAATTCCAGACCAGATCGGATTCCCATCTGAATCATCATGCTAGTAGCATCAGAGATTATTCCAAATGGTTGGTGAATTCCAGACCAGATTGGATTCCCATCTGAATCATCAAGCTAGTAGCATCAGAGATTATTCCAAATGGTTGGTGAATTCCAGACCAGATCGGATTCCCATCTGAATCATCAAGCTAGTAGCATCAGGGATGGCTTCAACGCAAGTATCTAATCGATCTTTACATGTTTACGGAAGGTTATAATACAATCCACAGCTTCCCTCACGTGTATGTGTAGGGTGCCATCTGAATCATCAAGCTAATATTATCATAGATGGCGTCAACGCAAGTATCACATCGATCTTACCTGTTTACGAAAGGTTACAATACAGTGCACAGCTTCCCTCACCTGTATATGTGCCATCTGAATCATGTTTACGAAAGGTTACAATACAGTCCACATGCAGCTTCCCTCAAGTGTATGTTTATGGTGCCATCTGAATCATCCAGCTAGTAGCATCAGAGATGGGTTCAACGCAAGTATCACATCGATATTATCTGTTTATGAAAGGTTACAATACAGTCCATATTCAGCTTCCCGCAAGTGTATGTGTCCACAGATTTCCTCACGTCATAAACATGCTATACATATATATATACATATATATATATATGTATAGCATCATACGATAAACACGGACTTAACCACAAGCAGTATCAAGAACAAGAAATTTAGATCCATTCAGTCAGCAGACCAGATCGGATTCCCTTCTGAATCATCAAGCTTGTATCATCAGAGATGGCGTCAACGCAAGTATCACAGCGATCTTATCTGTTTACGAAAAGTTAGAATACAATCCACGGCTTCTTTCATGTGTATGTATAGGGTGCCATCTGAATATCATCAAGATACTAGCATCAGAGATGTCTTCAACACAAGTGTCACATCGATCTTACCTGGATACGAAAGGTTACAATACAGTCCACTGCTTCCTTCATGTGTATGTGCAGGGTGCCATCTGAATCATCAAGCTAGTAGCATCAGAGATGGCGTCAACGCAAGTGTCACCTCGATCTGACCTGTTTACGAAAGGTTACAATACAGTCCACTGCTTCCTTCATGTGTATGTGTAGGGTGCCATCTGAATCATCAAGCTAGTAGCATCAGAGATGACTTCAAAGCGAGTGTCACATCGATCTTACATGTTTACGAAAGGTTACAATACAGTCCACAGCTTCCCTCACGTGTATGTGTAGGGTGCCATCTGAATCATCAAGCTAGTAGCATCAGAGATGGCTTCAACGCGAGAATCACATTGAACTTACCTGTTTAGGATAGGTTACAATACAGTCCCCAGCTCCCCTCACGTATATGTGTACGGTGCCAGCAGAATCATCAAGCTAGTAGCATCAGATATGGCTCCAACGCAAGTGTCACCTCGATCTGACCTGTTTACGAAAGGTTACAATACAGTCCCCAGCTCCCCTCACGTGTATGTGTAGGGTGCCATCTGAATCATCAAGCTAGTAGCATCAGAGATGGCTTCAACGCGAGAATCACATTGAACTTACCTGTTTACGAAAGGTTACAATACAGTCCCCAGCTCCCCTCACGTATATGTGTACGGTGCCAGCAGAATCATCAAGCTAGTAGCATCAGATATGGCTCCAACGCAAGTATCACATCGATCTTACCTGTTTACTATTGGTTACAATACAGTCCACAGCTTCCCTCACGTGTATTTGTAGGATGCCATCTGAATCATCAAGCCATTATATAGCATCAGAGATGCATGGCTTCAACGCTAGTATCGCATCGATCTTTTCTGTTTACGAAAGGATACAATACAGTCCACAGCTTCCCTCACGTGTATGCTATACAAATCAATGGGACATCTTCAACGTCACAAAGACTTAGTTAACTATCAGCATGGATTCGGAGCAAACCACTCACGTGAGTCCAAACTGATCTAAGCAGTCGAGGATCTGGCTTGTCAGCTTAACCATAGAAATCAACTGACCTACTGGTCTTTTATTTTCCAAAAGCTAAATTAAACACTACGGAATCACAAGGAAGACAAATAGATGGATAGAGCATGTCTTGTCATCACAACCAGATACTAGTGATGGATGGCATTTCATTATTCTTGTCCTGTGTGTTGGCGAGTACAGCCCTTGATCCAACTGTATCCATCAAATGGCTGATGTATTTCAAAGCTGTCAAGTGCCAACTTACAACAACTTATGGAATTTAATCACTGCTATAACTAAGAGGTTAATGACATCTGTATTGCTATAACTAAGATAGTAATGGCATCTGTATTGCTCTAACTAAGATAGTAATGGCATCTGTATTGCTATAACTAAGATAGTAATGGCATCTGTATTGCTATAACTAAGATAGTAATGGCATCTGTATTGCTATAACTAAGATATCAATGACATCTGTATTACTATAGATAAGATATTAAGGGCATCTTTATTGCTATAACTAAGATAGTAATGGCATCTGTATTGCTATAACTAAGATAGTAATGGCATCTGTATTGCTATAACTAAGATATCAATGACATCTGTATTACTATAGCTAAGATATTAAGGGCATCTTTATTGCTATAACTAAGATAGTAATGGCATCTGTATTGCTATAACTAAGATAGTAATGGCATCTGTATTGCTATAACTAAGATAGTAATGACATATGTATTGCTATAACTAAGATGTTAATGACAACTGTATTGGTATAACAAAATTAGTAATGGCATCTGTATTGCTATAACTAAGATAATAACGGCATATTTATTGCTATAACTAAGATATTAATGGCATTTGTATTGCTATAACTAAGATAGTAATGACATCTGTATTGCTATAACTAAGATATCAATGACATCTGTATTACTATACCTAAGATATTAAGGGCATCTTTATTGCTATAACTAAGATATTAATGGCATCTGCATTGCTATAACTAAGATAGCAATGACATCTGTACCTAAGATATTAAGGGCATATTTATTGCTATAACTAAGATATTAATGGCATCTGTATTGATATAACTATGATAACTAAGTTATCAATTACATCTGTATTGGTATAACTAAGTTATTAATGGCATCTTACTTGCTATAACTAAGATATTAATGACATCTGTAT
Source organism: Cyrtodaria siliqua (assembly GCA_037043455.1). NCBI lineage: Eukaryota > Metazoa > Mollusca > Bivalvia > Adapedonta > Hiatellidae > Cyrtodaria > Cyrtodaria siliqua. The sequence continues at coordinate 29,293 of JAWPHD010017615.1, read as the reverse complement.
TGTTATAAGTATTAGAGAGTATTGGCATCTTAATTGTTATAACTAAGATATTAATGGCATCTTTATTGGTATAACTAAGATATTAATGGCATCTGTATTGCTATAATTAAGATACTAATGACATCTGTATTGTTATAAGTATTAGAGAGTATTGACATATTTAGTATTATAACTAAGATATTAATGGCATCTTTATTGTTATAACTCTCAGAGATTAAAGGCATTTTTATTGTTATAACTATTAGAGATTAATGGCATCTTTTTTGTTATAATTAGGACATTAATGGCATCTTTATTGTTATAATTAGGACATTAATGGAATCTTTATTGTTATAATTAGGACATTAATGGAATCTTTATTGTTATAATTAGGACATTAATGGAATCTTTATTGTTATAATTATTTGAGATTAATGGCATTTGTATTGTAATACCTCTTAGAGAGTAATGGTATCTGTATTGCTAAGATAACTAAGAGATTGTTTGCATCTTTATTGTTATTAATTATTTATTGCAATCAATGGCGCCTTTATTGATATAACAAAGATATTATTGGCAAATGTATTGCTATAACAAAGAGATTAATGGCATCTTATTTGCTATAACTAAGATATTAATGGCATATATATTGCTATAACAAAGATATTAATGGCATCTTTATTGATATAACTAAAATAGTATTGGCGTATGTATTGCTATAACAAAGAGAGTAATGGCATCGTTATTGCTATAGCTAATATATAAATGGCATCTTAATTGTTATAACTAAGATATTAATGGCATCTTTTTTGTTATCACTCAGATAGTTATAGCATATTCATTGATATTAAAGGGATTAATGGCATATTTAGTGCTATAGCAACGATATGAATGGCATATTTATTGCAATAACAAAGTTATTAATGGCATCTTTATTGATATACCTAAGATAGTAATGGCATCTTTATTGCTATGACTAAAATATTAATGGCATCTTTATTTTTATTACTAAGATGCTAATGGCATCTTTATTACAATAACAAAGATATTAATGGCATCTTTATTGATATAACAAAGATATCATAATAGTGGCATCGTTATTGCTATAACTAAGATATTAATGTCATCATTATTGCTGTAACTAAGATATTAAAGAGAACGCCTTCACTTCCATGGTGAGACCACCTGGACAATTCGATCAGCTATGTTATTGAATTCTTGTCTCCAAGGAGACATCGACGAGGTTGAAAAAGTCCAGAGAAAAGCAGCAAGATTTGTCACAGGCACCTACAGCCGTACTGATAGTGTCATAGCCATGGTGGATAAAATATACTGGCTGTCACTTTAGAATGGACACAGAAATTCTCAATGTATAGTTACTCTCTCGCCTCACTTCAACCAACCTAGTTGCAGAACCAAGACACAAGCTACAATATTTTATTCACCAATTAAGGGCCCTCAGAGGGGCATGTAATTGAGTACGTTGATTACAATGATTGGTAATTAACAAAATAACAATGACAGCATAACCAGAGCACATACACTGAGCAGAGTCGTCTACAGTCCCTTAAACTATAATCACACCAGTAATTTTATAGTACTTATAATGACTATAATAAGTAATTAAGTTGATTATGCAAATCCAGGCTGGAACAATTAGAACATTCTGAAAGATGCATATTAATAGAGTCGTTCTTTCATCTGAATAGTAAGGACATGTTAGAGAATAGTTCATGGCGGGGATTTCTTTATTTACACTGTCACGTTTTATTGGGATGACAGTAGGGTAAATGTGAGGTTTGGTGCACCCTAGAACCTGGTTTAAACCTCCAGAGGTCTTTTTTGCCACTGACTGTTCCAATGCGGTTGCCCTATTGTCAACCCTTTTGTGTTTGTGATGTCTTATTTGGCCTTTTATTCATCTTCAAAAGCGTTCTTTATTTATGTGTTGTTTGTGGTTGACTGTCGTCCTTGTATGCTACTTTTCCTGTTCGACTTTTACATCTATATTAGGAGGAAATGCATTTCACCGTCTATAGACCCTGGAAAAAAAATTAAATAAGGAAGGAAATTGTGCATTCTGGAGCATTCTGAGGCACCTTTCTGGCGTTAGAAGTAATTGTTTTCTCTAGTCTATTATGCACGGCATTTTTTGTATTACGCTCGTGCGTATTGTGCGTATAGGGCGCTACGCCCTTGATACAGGTACTCTCCTAATTGAAAATCATGTTTAAAAGTGAAGTAAATTCTCTCAATTTTCCAGGAAGGAGCTTAGTTTTGTCTTTGTCCCAGTTTTCTTGGAATTTTTCAAATAATTTTAGTTTTACGGTTTTACAAGTTTTGACATTAACATTAGTGAGGGGGAGTGGGGAGAAAATTGATCAATTTCAGAAATTTAAGGATTGATACAATTTCTGAATACCATGAGCGAATACCTTTATGATGAAGATTGTTGGATTCAAGCAAACCATCTGCAAGAAGGTTGGACGGATTATTGACAGTTTTTCAAATTCAAACTTATTAGACACCTTAGTAAAGTCACAAGGATTAAAATTCCTTCTACCAAAAGATCCCCATCACTCGCTGCCATATGGCTTGAATTGTATGGTCAAATACGTGCACACTTGTGGATATACCCGGATGTAAGGAGTTAAAGTTTTTCTTTAACTCGAAAAGGGCTTTCAAACCTTTCTTATACATGTCACTTCGAGCTTGTGTAAAACAACCAGATGCACAAAATGTAACTCCAAGATAATTATAAGACAGACGAGACACATTCTAAAGACTGGTTTTGAATGACCCATTACTCTTTTACTAGTCTACCTGCATTATTAAAGATTAACACTACATTAATATTGATACACCAATCCAGACAAAAAATATTAAGCTTGTTTATTTTTTCTTGTAAACCAAGGGCTGTAGTAGATAAAAGAACAACATCGTCTGCGTAAGGTTCTACATAAGACAATCTAGCCTAGTGCTGTTAAGTATAGCCGGATCAGCAGTACCGAATACATTATCTGGCAAGTCATTAATGAAGATTTTGAACAGGCTCGGACTGAGATTATCTCTGTGAAATAAAGGAATCTGTTACTGAATTGCTGTCTACCTTTACACTTAGAAGATTCTTCTGATACATATTTGTATTACTTCATAAAAGAGTCCTCCTATCTCCATGTTTAGCTTAATCTTTATGCCCGAGTGTATAACAGTATCAAATGCTTTTCGAAAGTCGATAAAACAAGTGAACAATTAATTGTTTGTCACCAGTGTTGATATATTTGTCAATTATACATTTAAGGATAAACATGTCATCTGAAGTTTTATATTGTTTTGAATTCGACAGGAGCTGATTAGTTTGTGCTTCTGTAAAAACTCATCTAACCTGGCATTGAGGATTTTGTTAAAATTTTACCTAAGCATGATGTAACGGCTATACCTCTGTAATGTTCTGGATTCTTTGGATCTTTTGCCTTAAAAATATGGGTCCAGTCATTTGGGTAAAATCCAGAAGTAAGTACTTTGTTAAACATTTATTCTAGAGAGGGTAACAGAACTGACTGGCCTGCTTTAAGCATTTCATTTGATATAATGCTAATCCTGAGGAAGAGCCAGACTTTAATTTTTTAATAGATTCTTGAATTTCCTGAGTGGTTATATGACAATCTAATTTATTGAAAAGTTTCGAGTCTTTGTTTCCATATCATTTAATTGTGAATCAAGTTCATCTAATCTGAATTGGAATGTAGCAGGTACAGAATTAAGATCTTTGAAGTATTCAAACCAGTATGAAGTCTCAACAGATTGTGCATGGTCTTTTTCTTTTTCATCTTTTAATGAGTTGATAAGCTTCCAATAAGCTTTGGGGTTTTCACTTTGTAAATCATCTAATTGGGATAAAATGATTTCCTTATAATGTTTAGCCTTATACGTACGGAGTTTATTATATTGCCTATATAACTTTATAATAGGACCAAATGGATATTTAGAATACATATGAGCCGAAACACACGAAAACGACCCTTCAGACAAACGTGTCACAAATTATGTTTTTTGATGTTTATGAAACACGGTGATTTTCTCTTTAAGAATCTCTTTATTTGATGTTGATATCTTGATTAAAAATGATTTTATCTTAATTTGTAAACTAAAGATTATACTCGCCATTAATTTTGACGTCGACTTCGGCGTCTTGGACGACGTCGTTGATTAAATAACATCAAAAAACATAAACAATTACCATTTTCTATAGCATCAACTATTTATATAAGAAAACATATTCCCTATGATATAATAATTAGGTAAAACACAGAAGTGACGAGACATTTGATTAGTAATTAATTGATTACCGGCCGACGTCATAAATTGTTATTTTATGATGTTGTCGTCTAAACGTCCGAAGGGACGTTTTCGTGTGTTGCGGCTCAATTATAATTTACCTTTACTCATAGCATGCCTTCGCTGGATTTTAAATCATTATCAAACCATTTCTTTTTTTGTTTGTTTCTTTCTTTTGTTCTTGTTTTTAGATAATCTGAGTGCTTTATTTACAAGCATCTTGAAAACGCGGATTGACAAATGGTGCGAAAATAATAATATCATATCTGATGCTCAATTCGGGTTTAGAAAAGGGAGGTCAACAACAGATGCAATATTTATTTTGCATAGCATTATAAACAACATTTTAAACGACAAAAAAAGACTTTATTGCGCATTTATAGATTTGAAAAAAGCGTTTGATTCTGTCTACAGAAACGCGTTGTGGTTAAAACTATATAAATGTGGTGTCAACGGGAAAATGCTTAGGATAATTAGATCCATGTATGATACAGTTAAAGCATGTGTTCAGTCCTGTGGATCTTACTCTGAATTCTTTGATATTTCTAACGGTCTAAAGCAAGGTGATATTGTCTCACCGATTATGTTTTCTATATTCATAGAAGATTTAGAATTGTTCTTATTAAACAGAATAGATGGTGGTTTATCCCTTAATGATATCACTTTAATACTGTTGCTTTTTGCTGATGATATGGCTGTACTGGGATCAAGCCCAGATGACCTTCAGCAAAGTCTTAATAGACTCTATGAATACTGTGAATCCTGGGGTCTTGAAGTTAATATTGAAAAGACAAAAATAGTTGTATTTCGTAAAAGGGGTAGAATTAAAGAATGTGAAAGGTGGTATTATAATGGAAGTTTATTAGATGTCGTCGATGATTTTAATTATATATGTGTGGTTCTTAATTATACTGGCTCCTTTTCGTTAAACCAACAATGTCTTTGTGGAAAAGCCTTAAAAGCAATGAATATACTCTTGGTTAATATACGAAAATATGAATTGAAACCAAAATTATCTCTTCAGCTTTTCGATGCTTTTGTGGCATCAATATTAAATTATGGAAGAGATAAATATGGGGGATTACACAATCAAAAGATATTGAGAGAATACAGTTAAAATTTTGTAAAATTATTTTAGGTGTTAAACTTACCACAAGCAATGCTGGTATTTACGGAGAGCTCTCTCGTTACCCCTTATACATTAAAAGATATGTAAACATGATCAAATATTGGTATAAACTATTGTCTACAGAGAACATTATACTAAAAGCAATATATAAGGATTTGTTATCTAACTGTAATAAGGGCGCGAAGAATTGGCTAACTAATATAAGGTTTATCCTAAACAGTAACGGTTTTAATAATGTCTGGGATATTCCCATGAGTGTTAGTTTTAAACTATTTCCTTTAATATTTAAACAAAGATTAATAGATAATTTCATGCAACAATGGAGATCTGATATAGAAGGCAGTAGAGTTTTAACGCTATATAAGGTGGTGAAAGAGAATTTTGATTTTGAAACATATCTAGAAACACTATGCTCCAAACAATTAAGAAGTTGTATAACAAGAATAAGATTATCCGCTCATTGTTTAAGAATAGAAACAGGGAGATACTCAAGAGGTAAAACAGAGAGAAACGAAAGAGTGTGCGAAATTTGTAACACTAACGCTATTGAAGACGAGTACCATTTTATTTTGATCTGTACTACTTACTCTAACATTAGAAACAAATATATTCCTAAATATTACACGACTAGACCAAGCATGTTTAAATTTGTAGAATTGTTGCAGTCATTAAACAAAAAGAGTATTCTTAGTTTAAGTAAATTCATTTCCGATGCACTTGTATTAAGGCTATCTACATCCATTTTAACAGACTAAAAAAAAAGGAAAAAAGACTAGATATCTTATTTTTAGAACATCCTCGTTTATCATTGACATACCATAATATATGTATGTTTTTGATTGTTTAAATGTGTATGAAACACAAAAAACTTAGTGATTATTTTGTTGTATTTGCAATGTTAATATCTGTCACGTGTGTGTATATTATAATTATCATATATTTGTAATGATGAAAAACTGTAATAGTTTAAGTCAATAAAAGTATCTACATATCTATCTATCTATTTTTATTCGCTGCCAATAATATTATATTTTGTACTACGTCGCATGCTTTGTTTATGCTAGCTTCCGAGAGTTCAATATCATGATTCATGAAATTATTAATTTGATCATTTGCATCTGGATCTATTAGCGCCGACTGATATTTACTAACTGATTATTTATTCCATATGTACTTAGTGGGCATTGGTCTGGTTGGTTTGTTATTTAAAAGATATGGAAAATCAGCAATAATGTTCCAAGAAATTTTACAATGTGTATCAGATAATGTGGGAACAAAATCAGCAACGGAAAAATGTAACACCTGAGATAACAATTCTTCTGGAAAAAATGGCTACTGCCTTGAAGTGTATAACAAGTAAAATGATCTAAGGTGTCATATTACAAGACTTTGTCCTTATACATACCACTACAAGATATGAAAACTACACAAATAAATATCCCCTTCCACAGGACAATGTCATATCTCATACCACCCCTTCTTGGAGCAGGGGTTGGATGGGTTATAAAAGTTAATACTCGGACCATGAATGGTTGCATTGAAAATGTCCTATCTTTTGTACGTGCTTTTTTTTTCCTTTTATTTTTTTTTACTTCTTAAACGATTTTGAAAAGTAATACATTTTTTTAAACACTAAAATGTCTGTTTTACTGATACAGTATAACTTATTTTGGTACTATAGATGAAATTTGAAAAGTGAAAAAATCATTGGCTGAAACAGGCGCCAGGACAATGGAACCGTGAGAGATCAAAACCTGTTGTTGTTTTGGGACTTGGAACACATCTAAACCGCGGACCTGTCGATTAACTTCAAATCCCGGCCCACCAGTTATTGATCTGGGACAATATAAACTCGCTCGAAATATATTATTTCTTAAATAATAACTTTAGATAGCCTTAATAGTTTGTTAAAAGTTTCAGAATCTCCAACTTTTTGATAACAATATAGTTTTCAAATGTTTGATGCAGCAGAATCTTTTGTACGTGATTTTTTATTTTATTTCTTAAACGATTTTGAAAAGTAATGCATTTTTATATACCACTAAAAATGTCTGTTTCACTGATACAGTATACAACTTATTTCGGTACTAGTTGAAATTTGAAAAATTAAAAAAAAATTGGCAAGCGCCCGAACAATAGAACCGTGAGAGACTAGAACACACTACAACCCATCGCCCACGCCCACTCTGATACCCTCTTCTATCCGGGTGATCTCCAAGACTGCAGACAACAGCTTATAGTAAGAACTATGTAATTGTATTATTAATTTGTATACATTTTATATGCTAACACGTCCATTGCATATGATAATTTCTACACAATCACGTGACTAGAACTACTGGATGGCTGCACCTGGACAGCCTGTCTTGCTCAAAGTTTGTGTTGCCAAAGTTGAACACTACTCCATGAGATTAGTAAGCAAAAGTATTTTCAAAAGTTACTATCTTCAAAACCTCCAGTATGTGATATGAAAATGGTTAGCAAGCTGTAGTGTTTTAATTGTATAATTTTCAAAACTAGCTCATTGTGGTGTCCTGTGCTTTGCATAGTCCACACTCTAAATGTATCCATTCTGTGGATGCTCACTTGGTGTTGCGTCTATACAGTAGCTATCCCGCCAACAACAACCACATTTTACAACATATGTACCCCGTTTCTAACCCTACTGATGACGAAGTGCAGATATAATATACCAATTTTGAGAATCCAAACTCTATAGACATAATATCAACCGCTTTAACCAGCCAGGCCAAACCCCAAAACTGGAGCGTCGAATTACCAACTCGTAATTCATTTTACGCATATTCAGTCATAGGTATTTCAAAAACCCTTGAATAAATCTATACTTTTAATCGGCACATATACATTATTAACACCTGGCTGGAGTTTTGCGGTGTTGTAGTTCATTTTTTGCGGTTATTTGGAGGGTTAGTTTCTTTAAACATACACTAATCCAAGCCTTCTCTGACCTTACCAGCCGTTTTTACGATTTTGATATTTCATCTGGCTGTGTAAAAAGCCACACAAAAAGAAAAGAAAAAAGGAAGGCTTTTAGGGTGAGAGAAGACTCTGATTAAACATACACTCGCACAGAGTTGTAGAGGTAACACAGAAATTGTCTCAGATGGTGGCAATATATTGAAAATGTGTACGTGTCGCACATAGAAATTAGTGACATGCATATAGCTATTAAAATTCAAACCTATTTCATTTTCTAAATGATCTAAATAATTATAACATTAACACTAATATGCCGTTATCTTGGAGAAAATAAACATACTCGTATCTGTATCTGTAGGATACGTTGATTGAATTGAATTGGATTTTATAGTCGCACCAACAGCTTAGGTCATATGGCGATTTTCCAGCTTTCATTGGTGGAGGAAGACCCCTGGTGCCCCTCCGGGCAATTTTCGTGCACGGGCGGGCACCTGGGTAGAACCACCGACGTTCCGCAAGCCAGCTGGATAGCTTCCTCACATAAAGATTCCTAGGCCCATGAGGGATCGAACCTACAGCGGTGAGGGGCAAGTTGAAGTAACCAATAAGTACTGGCTTATATTCAACGTATATATTTTTAATCAGGATAAATTAAATACGTGTTTGTTACTTGAGTTGCGAATAGATACTTTAAAATGTGGGATCCTGAACTATATTTTTTTAAATTACTCTGTAAAAAGAACTTGTTCGAAGATGTATCTAAGAGCTATCATATTGCCTTCAGCATTTGAAGAAACGGGACATGCGCAGTGAAACAGTAATTCTAATTTTAGTTTAGACGTCATCACTGGGAAACCCTAGAAATATGGAGGAGAAAGAGCAAAAATAAATAATTTGTTACGTTATTGTACACGAATTGATTTGAATGTGTTGAGTTGTTTAAATTGTTTGATATCGTAACGGATTTATAAATTGAGAACCCAGCTATTATTCCACTTAGACTAATGCGACAGTTGATAAACTATTGAACACCTGAGTATGGCGGACAAACAGGAAGATAATTGCCTGGTGCAGGTCAGATTTGTTTCATTGTTTATTGTTGCATAAACAGTAGTTTGCAAATTAAATGATTGTTATGTTCTTTATATACCCAGCATAGTTTTATTTGTTTGAGACATGGAAAGGTTAAGGTATTTCCAAAATATCTCCCGTTCTTTCTCCCCCTCCCTCTCTCTCTTGCATAATTATTGAGGGGTGTGACAATCATGTAAAGGTGTGATAATCATTGAAAGTTGTAAATTATGATCATTGAAAGGTGTAAATTGTAATGATCATTGAAAGTGTGATAATCATTGAAATGTGTGATAATCATTGTGTGATAATCATTGAAATGTGTGATACTCATTGAAAGGTTTGATAATCATTGAAAAGTGTGATAATCATTGAAATGTGTGATACTCATTGAAAGGTGTAATAATTATTTAAATGTGTGATCATCATTGAAAGATGTGATTTGATAGTCATTGAAAGGTGTGAAAACTATTGAAGGGTGTGACAATCGTTGACAGGTGTGATCATCATTGAAAGGTTTGATAATCATTGAAGTATGGAACGCCATATCTACATAAACCTAATTATTTGTTGATATCTACAATTATTTGAAGATATCTACAATTCAATTAGAGATATCTCTAATTCATTTGAACATATCCATAATTCAATTAGAGATATCTCTAATTGAATTAGAGATATCTATATATCAGATGTATTAGAGATATCTTCAAATCAATTAGAGATATCTCCAATTGAATTATGGATATGTTCAAATGAATTAGAGATATCTCTAATTGTAGTGTTGACGTCTCCATGGCGAATAAATAAATAATAATTATTTCTCCCTATCCATCCGGAACTACTCGGCTTTTGGCCGAAAACAAATATTGGCGCCATTGGTTATAATACAAGGGCCAATTTACATTGGTCTTATATTCATGTGACAAACATAGTTTGTCTCAATGTCTCGCATAACTAAGCTCTGAAACTACGTTCTATCTCCATCTAAAAGTTCAATACTCCACGATGGAAATAAACTCTGTCTCTGTCGAATCTATCGTCATGTGTCTATCTTATGTATAGTTTGTCGCAGTCATACAATGGGACATTATAATACCATTTGACAAAACATGTATTGTAACTATTGTATAGTTGGCTATTTTCGACATCTAAGACATGTTATGTACACATTAAATATTTTATTTACACAGTTTATATTTTGTTTCCACATTATATGTATCATGGTTACATTAATGCATTAATATATACAATATCGATATAAATACATATACAAGTAAGATGTTGTTGTTACTGTTTTTGAAGAACGCGCGCAGTTTGGTTTGCTTTTTTGAGCGATTATTATTTTCGTAATTTAAAGTTTATATTATAAACATTTAGAGATATCTCTAATAGAATTGTAGATATCTCTAATTCAATTGTAGATATCAGTAATTCAATTATGGATATGTTGAGTTTGATTGTAATTAGAGATATCTACAATTCAATTAGAGATATCTCCAATTGAATTGTAGATATCTTCAAATGAATTAGAGATATCTCTAATTGAATTAAAGATATCTACAAATAATTAGAGATATCTCTAATTGAATTGTAGATATCTCTAATTGAATTAGAGATATCTACAAATAATTAGAGATATCTCTAATTGAATTGTAGATATCTTCAAATAATTGTAGATATCAACAATTATTTAGGTTTATGTAGATTTGGCGTTCCATATTGAAGGGTGTGATAATGACTGAAAGTTGTGATAATCATTGAAAGGTGTGATAACTATTGAAGGGTGTGACAATCATTGACAGGTGTGATAATCATTGAAAGTGTGATAATCATTGTAAGGTGCGATAATGATTGAAAGGTGTGATAACTATTGACAAGTGTGATAATCATTGAAAGGCTAAATGATAATCATTGAAAGATGTGATAATCATTGTAAGGTGTGATAATCATTGTAAGGTGTGATAACTATTGAAGGGTGTGACACTCATTGACAGGTGTGACACTCATTGACAGGTGTGACAATCATTGAAAGTTGTGATAATCATTGAAAGGCTAAATGATAATCATTGAAAGATGTGATAATCATTGAACGGTTTGATAATCATTGTAAGGTGCGATAATGGTTGAAAGGTGCGATAATGATTGAAGAGTGTGCTAATGATTGATGGATGAGATAGTCATTGAAAAGTGTGAACATTATTTAAACGTGTGATAGTTATTGAAAGGTGTGCTAAGGATGATTATGTCTGAATGTTACCTCATTTTTTTTTTTAATACAGTTCCAAACAATAAGTACATAATTTCACAAGTTCTGTTTCCAGTATCTTCATATAAGACTATGCAGATCATGTTAATATTACCTCATGCATTATAGGGCTCAATCTCAAATATAGTTATATACTATATGTTCCTAAATAAACTGAAGCGGTCACTATGCCTGTACAACACTTGTTAGTGTGAATATGTACACACTAAAGTTGCATTTTGCTACATAAACAAATTTTGGGAGACGGACAACAAAACCCCCTTCACTGTATTTTACATAGGTGGATAAAACCCCTCTCATGTTTTTAAATAGATAGACAAAACCCATCTCACGTTTTTAGATAGGTGGACAAAACCCATCTCACGTTTTTACAATTAGATGGACAAAACCCATCTCACGTTTTTAGATAGGTGGACAACTTGAACCCTCTCGTGTTTTTGCACAGGTGACAAAACCACTCTCATGATTTTGGAAAAGTTCCCATGAGATATAGAGATGTGGATGAAGACACAAAATGGTAATCAATTAAGAAAGTCTTTTTTTTCGATAATTTTTAGCTCTACTGGCCAAAGGCCAGCAGAGCTAGCAGAGCTTATGGGATATGGTGTGTTGTCCGTCGTCCATCCTTTAACTTCATTAACACGATAGGGCCTTCATTTTTCATCTGATATTTTTCAAACTTTTCCAGATTGTTGATATCAATGAAAGCTCGGACGAGTTTGAAAACCAGCCAGTTCGAACTAGTAACACCGGAGATATGGCCCTTGATTTAGTAAAAATTGCTATATCTTGCTTAATAGGGCCTTCATTTTTCATCCAAAGCTTTTCAAACTTTACCAGATTGTTGATATCAATGAAATCTCAGAAAAATTCGAAAACCAGCCAGATCGGACCATTTACACCGGAGTTAAGGCCCTTGATTTTCTGAAATATGCTATAATTCGACCTCGTTAACACGATAGGGCCTTCATTCTTCATCCAATCTTTTTAAACTTTACCAGATTGTTGATATCAATGAAAGCTCAGATGAATTTGAAAACCAGCCAGATTGGACCATTTACATCGGAGTTATGGCCCTTGATTTTCTGAAGTATGCTATAATTTGGCCTCGTTAACACGATAGGGCCTTCATTTTTCATCCAATCTTTTTCAAACTTAACCAAATTGTTGATATCAATGAAAGCTCGGACGAGTTCGAAAACCAGCCAATTCAGACTAGTAATATCAGAGTTATGGCCCTTGATTTAGTTAAAATTGCTATGTTTTGCCTCGTTAACGTGATAGGGCCTTCATTTTTCATCCAATCTTTTTCAAACTTTTCCAGATTGTTGATATTAATGAAAGCTCAGATGAGTTCGAAAACCAGCCATATTCGACCATTTACACTAGAGTTATGGCCCTTGATTTAGTTTAAAAATGCTGTGTTTTGCCTAGTTAAGATGATAGAGCCTTCATTTTTCATCCGTTCTTTACCAAACTTTCAGCCTTGTGAACACTCTAGCACCTTCATTTTGTCAGATTATTGATATCAATGAAAACTCGGATGAGTTCAAAAACCAGCCAGATCGAAATTTCTTTTTTCCATTTTTATGCCAAGGTGTAGCCTCTGTCCGTCCGTCTGTCAGTCCGTCTGTAAACTTCACAGGAATGTTGCTCTTGATGTCTAGTTGATCCTAGCAAAATTTCAGGTCGGCCGGAATTTCAAGTTGGCCGCCACAGCTAAATATAGATTTTTAAAAAACAAGTTTGTAACGACTACTACTTTAATACACAAACTTTGTCTGGACTAGTTCTCCTAAACCCCTTGACGGATTTCAACAAAACTTTGAAGGGATGATCAGTACCAGGCCTAGTTATGCGTGTCCTCACCGTATTTCAATTGGAAGATTTTTGGTGGAGTTATGTCCATTTAAAGGTTTTAATACACAAATTTTGTCCAGAGTAGTTCTCCTGAACCCCTGGCCGAATTTTGGCGGGGATGATGAGTACCAAGACTAGTTGCGCATATCACCGCCGTGTTCCGGTTGAATGATTTTTGGTAGAGTAATGGCCCTTTAAAGGCTTTAATACATTAACTTTGTACAGGCTAGTTCTCCTGAACTCCTGGCTGGATTTCAGTGAAACTTGGCAGGAATGGTCCGTAGCAAGCCTAGTTGCGCATATTATTGTCATGTTCTGGTTGAATGATTTTTGTTGGAGTTTTAGCTAGTAGAGCGATACAGGCCCTCTTGGGCCTCTTGTTTTTGTTTTTTGCAGAACAGAAAGGAACAATATATCAATATGATACAAACTTACACTTTAAATCCAAGCAGTTACAAACAACACATTATTATACACAGAAAAAATATCTAGGCATGAAATTCCTATGTTTTACATATGTGATACATAATGTTCCACATATTTATTTGATATGAAAGTAACTGTCCAATTATCCACACCTTAACCTCAAAATATAGATTTCATAAATAGTATGTAACACTGATATTCATTGGTTGATTTAGTATCTCTTCCTTAACAGTATAATTGACCAATCAAGTCAGGGTTTTCTTTCATACCCAAACTTCCGCTTTAGGGACACGTTTTGCTTATCGACACATTCATCTGATTATCGACACTCTATATGAGTTTTTAAAAAAAGAATGCTTTAAACACCATTACATGCTATAAATTAAATTAAATAGAAAATGATAACATATTTCATCCTCCTCTGTGTATAGATGACAAAACAATAAAGCGTAATTAATAGTCATTTGTTAAAATCTTTCAATCTATAGAGTCTGGAGTAACGAAATTCATATATTTTCGTAACATTCAAACCAGATCTACTCGCCATTTACTGTTTAAGCTCATATAGTACATGACGTGTGCTATATGTTATGAAAATAATGTTATTTCTTTATCAAAATTACACGCTAAATTTAGCCTAAAACGATAAAATTTTCGACTCAGCACTGTTTGTCAAAAAGTATAACGAGCCTCAGTGACCATTCGGTGAAGGCAGCATATATTTAAAAAGATTGACCGCTGTTCGATTTCTTGGTGTGCGTTTCTGGCCCATCTGGAATCATAGTACTCAACTGGGAAATATACACACCAAGGGAAGGGTCGATTCTTACAGATGGTGGGAGGTGTACAATACTGGTTCTACCCAGGAAAAGTGGGTCTGCCTCCACCACAAAAAAAATCACCATCATATATAACCTTACATGAGTTGAAAATGATGTAAAATACCATACAAACAAACACCCCCTGGGCCTGATGAGTTGATATTTTCATTTTTTTTTATTTGGCAAGTATCACCATGTGCAGCCATATTTATAATTAACGTCAAAATATTTAAAATGAAAAAAAAGCTGCATTCCAATTTATTGTCCCTCACTGGCACACCCCCAACAACTACCCACCCCATCCGTCAAAAAATAAGGCGAATCTGGTCACTTTTGGTTATTAAACATGCTCGAAAAATAGACTTCAAAAAATAAACTGGAAGATTTATGCCCTTCCGATTGACAGGATCTATCGATAATTTACTGAAAGATCCTCCGATTGATGAGGCTAAAAGGAAATGAACACACTGAGGGAACTCGGTGGCGCCGGTGAGGCTTGAATCCGGGTCCTGTGCTTTTAACACTATCCACTGTGCCACACCAGCCCATTAGGTCAAATACTTTTCAATTAATGACCAAGGTTAGGTTGCAGCAGAAACGTTTGCTACACGTTGCTGGTTGCATTTAGGGTACCAGTGTTTGTTTCCAATGTTTGCGTCAAAGTCGTTAATTGTACACATATTATATTTACGACGCGACATCGACAGAGACGCCTTCTTCGTAAGGGTATTATGGTTAATAAAACAAGAATACTGAAAAAAATATTCCGATGACTAGCACATTTTATTTTATATTCGGATATAACGAAAAACGTCAAACACAGCCATATTGATTATGATTAAAAACATGTCTAAATAACGGCAAAACAAAATTCAGATTCAAATCGCAAATATCTTCAAATTTACAAATGCATGTATAGTTCATATGCCTACCCTTAAATTTTCGAATAGGTCAATTCCCCCTTAAGGCTATAATAATTTTGTATTTTATGATCTAACTACTCTTGTTTTTAATAATGTGTATTGATGATTCAACAACAACAACAGTAGACCAAGTTCTCTCTACGAATATATAACCAAAAAGTTCATTTATTTAATTCAACCAAAAATATAACAGCTAGCTAGTAGAAAATATATAATAGGAATGAATGAGGCTATTGCATGGGCGTAGGAACGTTTCAATTATTGGGGGGTTGGGGGAGGCTATTGCATGGGCGTAGGAACGTTTCAATTCATAATTTTGCATTGCAGAGATGTTGAGATTTTGTTTTATTTTCAGTAGGTGATAAAATTTGCATTAATCGGTTTTTATCCTAAGGTTCTATATTAAAATAAAAATCTTTGGCAGAGAAAAAAGACGATAATTTTCAAGATTTTGATTTTAAAAGATACATATATTGAATCAATATGCATGAATGTGCATGAAATCTGCAGGGTTTTAAAAGAATCACACAGTAGATACCTTAATTTTAAGAGTAAACTTGGTTGAACATCAAGGATAAAGACCGAGTTTATCACCTACCAGAATGTATTAGTATGTCTTATTTCTGGTCTGGGGGGGGGGGGGGGGGGGGGAACTTTTTGAAAAAGATATTTGACAATCAAAAAAGGTATGTTTCAATTATTGGGCGGGACCAAACTTTTTCACAAAACTTTTGACCTGCAAAACCTCCTTTTTGAGCGCTAACCATTTTTTCTTCAAATTATTTGGGGGTGGTGGGTGGGGGTGGTGGGTGGGGTGTGTGAAAGCATACTCTGGTCCCCACACTCTGAACATTGGTTAACAGAGGCACTAATAATAAGTTAAACTATAATCCGGGATAGCTCAGGCTAGTGTCCAGCCCAACTAATAATAAGTTTAAAATATAAGGTTGGGGCTATAATCCGGGATAGCTCAGGCTAAGTGTCCGTCAAAAACATGTGAGGCTGAGACACTAATAATAAGTTAAAAATATAAGGTAGGGGCTATAATCCGGGATAGCTCAGGCTAGTGTCTGTCCCAACATGTGAGCCTGAGACACTAATAATAAGTTTAAATATAAGGTTGGGGCTATAATCTGGGATAGCTCAGGCTATTGTCTGTCCCAACATGTGAGGCTGAGACACTAATAATAAGTTTAAATATAAGGTTGGGGCTATAATCTGGGATAGCTCAGGCTAGTGTCTGTCCCAGCATGTGAGACTGAGACACTAATAATAAGTTAAAATATAAGGTTGGGGGTATAATCTGGGATAGCTCAGGCTAGTGTCTGTCAAAAACATGTGAGGCTGAGACACTAATAATAAGTTAAAATATAAGGTTGGGGGTATAATCTGGGATAGCTCAGGCTAGTGTCTGTCCCAGCATGTGAGGCTGAGACACTAATAATAAGTTAAAATATAAGGTTGGGGGTATAATCTGGGATAGCTCAGGCTAGTGTCCGTCAAAAACATGTGAGGCTGAGACACTAATAATAAGTTAAAATATAAGGTTGGGGGTATAATCTGGGATAGCTCAGGCTAGTGTCCGTCCCAACATGTGAGGCTGAGACACTAATACTTAGTTTAAATATAAGGTTGGGGCTATAATCTGGGATAGCTCAGGCTAGTGTCTGTCCCAGCATGTGAGGCTGAGACACTAATACTTAGTTTAAATATAAGGTTGGGGCTATAATCTGGGATAGTTCAGGCTAGTGTCCGTCCCAACATGTGAGGCTGAGACACTAATAATAAGTTTAAATATAAGGTTGGGGCTATACTCTGGGATAGCTCAGGCCAGTGTCCGTCCCAACATGTGAGGCTGAGACACTTATAAGTTTAAATATAAGGTTGGGGGTATAATCTGGGATACCTCAGGCCAGTGTCCGTCCCAACAAGTGAGGCTGAGACACTAATAATAAGTTTAAATATAAGGTTGGGGCTATACTCTGGGATAGCTCAGGCCAGTGTCCGTCCCAACATGTGAGGCTGAGACACTTATAAGTTTAAATATAAGGTTGGGGCTATAATCTGGGATAGCTCATAGTAGCGTTCAGCTCGACGTATGATGCTGAAATGCTTATCTAATAAGTAAGGGTTTCAAAAATAGTGTTTAACTTTTTATTTTACTATAGTTTGGATATATTGTTATATAGTTGTAGGTTTCGCTTCCATGGTCGAGGGGTTAATGACGTTGCCTTGTAATCCTCGCCTCTCACCGCTGCAGGTTCGAATCACACTGAGAACTCGCCTGTAAGTGAGGAAGTATTGATTCTTACGGATTGCGGGAGGTGTACAGTGATGGTTTAACTACACCATACAAAAATCGACCATCATATATAACTTTTCATGTGTTGAAAATGGCGTACAAAAGGTTCGAGCAGATATGTTTTGAAGCAAATTATTTAGTTAAAAATCAACAGATGTTTATGGGAGCTCATGTTGGAGCTCACTGTAAATGATTGTGCTTTGAACAATTGATATTTTGGTATAATCATGCAGGTAGGCTGATGAAAATTTAATATGTATATACACTGTTCACTGTTTTATGTGTTGAACTGTCTTGAAACATCGTGTTAATGTTTCGAATTAGATTAAAGTTAGACTTCTAATCAGCCTAATACACTGTCACATTATGAAAAGATCAGTTTTAAAAAAAAGTAGAGTTTGTAGGAATTAATAAGTGCATTCATAGTATAAAAGGTTAATTTAGGACCCCAACTCCTGACACATCCCCACGGATGGTACCTTAAGTGGGTTTTCCTTTGTTTAAGATCAAAGGGAATAAATTGTATCAAATTCCTTTGTGTTAAGCCACACCTACCTCCTACCACCTAAGGTAGTAAACGTGTGCTCGTCCGTCCATCCATCCATCCATCCATCCATCCATCGTCCATTAACTTTTTGATGTCTTCGCACCTTCAAAATGCTTTATTTTGCCTTGTCAACATTCTAGCACCTTCATTTTATGTCCGAGCTTTACAGTCAGAGTCATAATATCAATGAATGCTTGTACAAGTTTGAAAAACACCAATATCAGATAATAAACACCGGAGTTATGACCCTTGATTTAATGAAGAAATTCTATATTTTGCCTTGTCAAAACTCTAGCACCTTCATTTTGCATCAGATCTTTACTAAACTTGCCTAGTCTTAATATCAATGAAAGTTTGAAAAACACTATTTTCTGATAATAAACCACAGATTTATGGCCCTTTATATAATGAAAAAATGCTAAATTTTGACTTGTTAATTCTCTTATGACTTCATTTTGCATCGGAACTTTACCAAACTTGGCCAGAGATGTATATGAAAGATCGGATAAGTTCAACAAACACTTATATTGGATAATAAATACCATAATTATGGCCCTTGATTTAATGAAAATATGCTATGATTTGCCTTGTCAACAGTCTTTCATCCAATCGAAACCAAACTTTCACAGAATAATCAGGTCTTGAAAGTGTTATCAAAAATGGTTATGATACGATTATTCATGGCTGAGCTATGGCCTTTGAATTGGTGAAGTTAGCAATATTTGGAAATGTACACTGGAAACCTGGGGTCTAGGGTTCAAATCTCACTGGAGGCGAACATTTTTTATATTCTTTTTTAGGCCACCTGAATCAAAGGCTCAATGTGAGCTATTGTGACTGCTTTTTGTCCATCATCTTCCGCCTGTCCGTCCGTTAACTTTTGTATAAACTACTTCTCCTCATAAACCGCTTGAATGGTTTTGAGCAAACTTCACATGGATGATCCTGAGGTCAATGGCTTTCAAGTTTGTTAAAATTAGGTCAACACGACTTCCAAGATGGCTGCCATTACCATAAAAGTTTGAAACCTTAAAAAAAATCTTCTTCTCAAGAACCGCTGAACACATTTCGACAGTTTTTCTTTATTAATGATCGCAAACCCCATGTAGTGTAAAGTTTGTTCGAATGAATTCCCCGGAGTTAAAAATATAGCCACTTTGCTGTTTAAAAAACAGAACAATGGTTTTCGCTCAGTAACATTTTTTAGTAATGAAGACATGTATATGTAAAATCATGATGCTTGCAGCCTAACAGACTAATAACAAAGAATCAAAGTGGATTCCTGCACAAACAAGGCACAATAGACAATCTCATTCAATTCGAATCATTCATTAGGGAAGCTTCTCAGAAAGAACACCTAGTTGCTGTATTTTTTTACTACCAATTTTTACAGAGAATTTCTAGGACAATAGACAATTTCGTGTCCGAATAGGTACAACCCTGTCTGATATTCATGAACAGGAGATGGGCGTGCCACAGGGCAGTATTCTTTCTGTTACCATTTTTAATATAAAAATTAACAGTATAATCCAGTAAATGCATTAATTCTGGCATGGTATGTTCTCTCTATGTTGACGACTTTGATATGTTATCATGCAAAAAACATGAACAACACTGAGAGACAATTACAACATTGTCACAATAAACTTCAGACTTGGTCTGTTGAAAATGGTTTTAAATTTTAAAAACCTAATTGTATGCATTTTTGTCAACTACATAAACTTAATGAAAATCCTCATATTACACTAGATGGTTCACCACCACTACCAGTGGTGGATGAGATGAAATTCTTGGCCTTTTATTTGACCATAAATTAACTTTCATATCTACCATAAATACTATACATGCATTAAACTCTTAATCTGCTTAAAATTGTTGCAAACACTAATTGGAGAGCCAATCAAAAAGTCATCTTACGACTTTATACATCTCTTATCAGATCCAATGTGGACTTCGGCTCCATAGGATATAGATTGGCTCGCACGTCTTACTTGTAGATGCTGGATCCTATACATAATGAGGGATTACAACTTGTCTTGGGTGCCTTTCGTACATCACCAACCAAAAATGTATATGCTGAAGCTAACAGACCATCTCTGTATCATAGATGAAACAAATTAACTCTTCAATATGCCACTAAATTACAATCTAACCCATCAAACCACACTTAATACTGTTTTTAATCTTGGTAATATGAACTTTTTTTGATCGAAACCGAAGGCCATTCGACCATTTGGTCTTTGTATTAAACCGAAGTTAAGAGATCTTGAAATTGACCTGTTGTAATTTGATTTTATTGATTTTGGGATGAGTAGGTAGTAGTAGGTCAAGGATGCCATGACCTTATATGGAAATAGGCATTCTGCGCGATAACTTCAAAAGACCACACTTATACTCATGAAACTTCAGTACATCTCCTTTGGTACATCTCCATTGGTGAAAGGAGGAACCCCATTGTATTTGGAGTCAGAAGGTCAAAGGTCATTGTCACCATGCCCTCTTTGGAAATATGCATTATGAGTGATAACTTCGGAAGCATAAGACTACCATCAACTTCATTGGTCCATTACCCTTGTTGAGAGTTGGAACCCGATTGTTTGTGGGGTAAGTCAGTCAAAGGTCAAGGTAACCATGACCTATTATGGAAGTACGCATTCCGAGTGATAATTTTGACAGCATAACACCAACACTCATGAAACATCCTAGGTATATAGCCCTTGGTGAGAGGTGGAACCCTATCGTTTTAGTGGTCAGTAAGTTAAAGGTCAAGGTCCTTATGACCTCATGTGGCAATATGCCTTCCGCGTGATAACTTTATAAAACTTCATAGGTACATTGCCATTGGTCAGAAGAGAAACCGGTGTTGCTTTTGGGTCAATAGGTCAAAGGTCAAGGTCACCAAAACATATTCCAAGTGATAACTCCAGGAATATAATACCTACACTCATGAAATTTTGTAGGCACATTGGCCTTGGTGAGAAGAGGGACCCTATTGCTTTTGGAGTCACTAGGTCAAGGTCACCATATCCTCATATGGACATGCGCATTCCACATGAAGCCTATTGCTTTTGGGTTAAGGAGGTCATCAAGGTCACATCAACCTGGCAGTGACCGAATCCTAAGAAACATTTTCCCTACTGTACTTTGTAACTATTAGACCTACAATTTTGAAACTTTACAGAAATAGTACCCATGTGAAAACAACAACGCCTGTTGATGTTATGGTTAGTAGGTCAAATGTTAAGGTCACTGTGATTTGATCACGAAAAATTCTTTGCTGGCTGTTATTTACAAAATATTTGACCTACAATCTTTAAAAATATATACAAATAGTGCTCTTGATTAAACAACGACCCTTATCAATATTTTTGTTAGAAGGTCAAAGATCATGGTCATATTGACCTGACACCTAAGATATGCTTTTAACATAAAAACCTTAGCAAATGGGCGTATAATGCCCCCATTAGATGGCGCTCCTGTTATTCAATGAAACATGCTCTTTAAAATCAAATAATTATAGTCTGTCATAGAATCGTTTCCCCTCATTAAATAATTTCAAATGTAATAAACTAATGTAGAACTTCTAAAATGACATCCTGGCTTAGTTATATCATGTAGTCCTTTCTCAGTTTGACGCTGTTCTTAAAAATGGTATGTGGTAACCAATTTCACTGTTGTGAAATACATGCAAACTGGAATCTTTGTGAAAACTTCCAAATTTATTAGTGTCTCCTCCATTTCATCTTCAGAAAATGTCATGATTCTGGTACGTTTATGCATTTATTGGTGTTTTTTGATATTATTGCTTTTATGAAATAATTATTAATCCTTATATTTATTTTTTTCAGAACCAATTAAGAATGTGACAAACATATCCATTCAGTAAGCATGGCAACTCTGACACCAACCCTGTCTGATCCCCTCTACACTAATTGGGTCAAGGCAGGGCTCGGGCTGCTATTTACAAAGGAGGGCATAGAGGAATTTGTGAAAGACGAAGTTGATGACTTTCACCAGCGTGTCCTCAGTGATGTATGGCAGGTGACAGGGTTGCCAGTAGGGACTATTTGCCAAAATTGTGCAACTTCGGATGTCATCCGGAGAGGCTGGATTTGTCCCGCGGGCATTTGCCATGAAATATGGGCCAGGATTCAAAATGCCCACAGGTACAAAGGGCCTTCCTATAAAAATACAGATGCCACAAAATGGGGCACACACTCGTGGGAGTTGGCCAAGTGTTTCATGGCAGCCACGGGGTACTCTGCTGTGACGTCTGCTGCAGAGACAGACTTTCCTGGACTGGTGAATGTTGTCATCAACCTCACAGATTTCCAGAATGTGGTCACATATGACCTCTCTCTACCAACCAACAGTTTCTGTCAGGTATGTTGATAAATAAAATGATTTGTATTCATATGTATGCAAAGAAAGAAACATTGTATCCACAAAATTAAGTTTTCACAGAAACTGACATAATTATATGTTTATTAATAATAATAAGCAAAACAAGCAGATTCAGAGAAATATTGTCCATCACAAGATAGGAACCGCCAATGTAAAAATCAGTTGATATGTAGTAAAAATCTCGGCTTACAAACCATAAATTTGTCCTACCTTAGTAGTGCTCCAGATAAGCTTTCAGCACAATGCGTGTTGTACGCATAAAAAAAACTACTACATATTTACATTTACAAAAGCATATTCTTAAAAACAAATTTTGGACCAAGCATTAAAATAAAATGTTTCATTTTTAGCTCTACTGGCCAAAGGCCAGGAGGGCTTATGCGATCACTTTTCGTCCGTCGTCCGTCTGTCTGTTAGCAATTTTATAAAATCGACATCTCCTCTGAAACCGCTTGAAGGATTTTGATGAAACTTCACCACAATACTACTTGGGAAGGCCCCTCTTAGATTTGTGTTTTTCGCGGCCGCCAGTCATCCAAGATGGCCACCATGGCTAAATCTAGGTCAAATTTAAGTAAATTTCAAACGACATCTCCTCCGAAACCACTTATTCCATTCTTGTGAAATATCATATACACGTTCCTTGGGTTAGCCTCTATCAAGTTTTTATTTTTCATTATCGTCAAATAATCAAAATGGCCGCCACGGCGACCCAAAGTTTACATAGAGTTATGTAGGACAAGGTTAAAAATTACATCTTCTCTGAAACCGCTTGAAGAATTTTGATGAAACTTAAATCACAATGATCTTTGGGATAGTCCCTCTCAGACTTGTATTTTTTGCGGCTGTCAGTCATCCAAGATGGGCGCCATGGCTAAAACTAGGTTAAATTTAAGGACATTTCAAACAATATCTCCTCCAAAACCACTTATTCCATTCTTGTGAAATATCATATACATGTTCCTTGGATTAGCCTCTATCAGGGAGTAAGTATACGGGGAGGAGAAACGGGTTCATAAACGCTCTAGTTTATCGATTTATGTTGTCGCCCTAGAATGCCGCCAATTACTATTTTATTGATACAGGTAAATCGATCGTAAGCGCGTTATATGTGAAAAGTTAAAATTTCAGCCAACATCTCAAATTAGGCAGTTGTTACAGCCTCTTTTTTTACGGCTTTCTGTTATAATCAACATCACGAATTACCTTCTTGACAAAGATCAATATGTCTACTATTCACTTTTTGTTATAATCAATGCCTAATATAACCCATACTTCGTATCTCGTTTGCAATAGCTCCACGCCATTTTTAATTTGAAAAACTAAAAATTTCAGCTGATATCTCAAAAGGCACATTTTCATCACCTCGTATCTCGTTTGCAATAGCTATACACTGTCATCATTTTTTATTTGTTGCAGAGTGGGGCCATCTTTGTTACACGGAACGATCTGGTAAAATGTGCTTTTATACATGCAAACAAATACACGTTCTGTATCAGAGGACACAAAGTGAATAAATAATACTTATGTTTACATTTCGCACCTTTATTGAGTTTGTAAGTGTAATAATTTATAAGAATTTGCTGTGTTTCACACACGCGCGAAACAACCGGAAGTAGTCATTTTCACGCAGTAGTGAAACACGCGCGACAACATAAAACGGCAAAACTATCCGTTTCTCCTCCCCGTATACTTACTGCCTGCCTCTATCAAGTTTGTGTTTTTCGTTATCGTCGAAAAATCAAAATGGCCGCCACAGCGACCCAAAGTTTACATAGAGTTATATAGGAAAACGTTAAAAATGACATCTTCTCTGAAGCTGCTTGAAGGATTGTGATGAAACTTAATCACAATGATCTTTGGGTTAGTCCCCCTCAGATTTGCGTTTTTGGGGCCTCCAGTCGTCCATGATGGCCACCATGGCTAAACTTAAGTCAAATTTAAGGACATTTATCAAACAACATATTACCACTTATTCCATTCTAGTTAAATATCATATACATGTTTCTGTTGTTGGCCTCTATCAAGTGTGTGTTTTTCATTGCGTCAAATATTCAAAATGGCCGCCAAGAGTTTACATAGAGTTATATATAGGAAACATGTGTCTTGGGTTGGCCTCTATCATGTTTATGTTTTTGAATCACATCATACCAGTAGAGCATCTACAGGCCCACTTGGGCCTCTTGTTAGTCATATCATAAAAAGATATTGCTTATTTCCTCTTCCCCTTACATATACATTCAACATTGCTTCTGTCTTCTTCAAATGGCATTACTTTGTGTCAAACAGCCAACAAAAAGGCTTTTTTTTTTCTTCTTGCAAGCATGTACCGGTATTAATTGCTGGAGTCACTTGATTGTTATTTAGTATTAAACTTCAGTACCTTAAACTTCAATAAGCTTCTACTGAGTATGACTGGGTGCACCGATTTTTCTAAGCTATTAAGTGTGTACACGAGAATTTGCTTATCGGCAATTTTTTAATGCAGTTTTGCGCATTATTTTAATTTTTAATGCATTTCTGATGAAAAAATATACGTAGCTACGCAGATACGCAGATACACATCTTATCTGGAGCACTGCCGTAGGATAATAACCCAAGTTTCATCAAGATTGGATTATAAATATTAAAGTTATTGAGTGGAAATCACAAAACTCTTCAATTTTTAAAAAGCCAAGGGCCACAACTCAAGCATGATAGATGCGATCTGGCTGGTTTTCAAACTTGATTGAGATATTATGCCCATAAACATTGACCCCAAGTTTCATCAAGATTGGATTATAAATGTTAAAGTTATTGAGTGGAAACTGCAAAAATCTTAAATTTTCAAAATCCAAGGGCCATAACTTCGGCATTATAGCTGTGATCTGGCTGGTTATCGAACTTGCCTAGATATTACAGCCATTAAAATCATCCTAAAGTTTCATCACAATATAAAATATTCAAAATTTATTGGTCGGAAACGAAAGTGTCGACGACCTGACAGAATGACAGATTGACGGACGGAAATACAAATTCAATGGTTGCCCCGCCTTTGGCGGTGGACAATAGAAACTGAAAGTTAATTAATATCAACACATCTGTTTGAATGAATGAATGATTTAATTTTTACATATTTATGATCTGATTATTATAATCGCAGAATGACAAAGGTGTGAAACTACAAAGTAGTGTTGGGAATCGGACTTGAAAAAATTAATCGATTAATCTGTCTTTTTAGACTTAGACTTAGACAGAAATTAGGTAACTTAATCTTGGTTCTAAAGGTAACTTAACCTTGGATAGGTAACTTAACCTCTGTTAACTGTATGTGATTGCCTCACTTTATGTCTTTGATACTTGGTCATGTGTATTGTTGGCATTGATGGACATCGCTGAATGACAAAAAATACCAAGGTCAAGGTCATATTTCGCGTTATTTTCCCTAAACATCAATTTGGTTAGGTAAGCTAACCTCAGTTAACTTTTTCTGATAACTTTAATTTCTTTGTTTGATACTTGGTCATATGTATTGTCGCATTAGTGTACATCTCTGAACACCAAAAATTACCAAGGTCAAGGTCATATTTTGCATTATTTTCCCCAAACTTAACCAATAACAGATAACATTAAGCTAATCAGTAACAGACAACAGTTAATATTATTTCACAATAGCAGGTAACAAAATATAAATTCTACCAATAGTAGCTTAAAAGAAATAACCCTTGCCCCCTCTTACATTTCCTGTTTAACTTGTATGTCTACTTTTACCCATGACCTTGACCCTTTGGAGCTTAACACACCTATTATTATACCACCACTTTCACACATCCCGTAACAGATTTTTGTCGCGTAACACATTTTAATTACTTGAAATTCCTCAACACTTTTAAATGGGCTGTTCCCAAACTTCATATAAACCTAACAACTGATGACCTTATATCCCTCTGCATCACCCATTGTTGATTGCTTAATTTATTACAAAATTATGTCCCATTGTTTGACTTAAAGTTTAAGCGGGGTATTCATCACCTTCAGTGACAGTTCTAGGTTTTGTTTCCGCTCAATAACTTTAGTTTATAGGAATGAGATATGGGCATGAAACTTTCTGGATAGGTAGCTTATATGAAGAGAAAGCTTGGGGTTGCATTTGGGGTCACTGGGGTCAAGGTCACTGTTACTAAAAATAGAAAAACTATTTCCGTTCAATAACTTCAGTTAGGAATTAGATATTGGCATGAAACGTTCTGGATATGTAGCTTATATTAAGAGGAAGCTTTGGATTCCGCATTTGGGGTCACTCATGGTTCAAGATCAAGGTCACTATTACTAAAAATAGAAAAAAGTTTCCATTCAATAACTTCAGTTAGGAATGAGATATTTGCATGATACTTTCTGGATGAGTAGTTTATATAAAAGGCAAGCTTGGGAATGCATTTGGGATCAATGGGGTCAAGGTCACTGTTACTTAAAATCGAATTTAGGAATGATATATTGGCCAGAAACTTTCTGGATAGGTAGCTTATACAAAAAGGAAGCTTGGGATTGCATTTGAGGTCATTGAGGTTAAGGTCACCGTTATTAAAAATAGAAAAACAGTTTCAAAATATTTTCAGAATTATCCCCTTTGAATAGTTTCATAATGTCACATTTCGTCCAGTTTGTCAGTAACTTGAAAATAGTTGTATCCCAAATACTATATGTTGAAAAGAAACTAAAATCTGTTGTGAACATCTTGCATATTCAGATGACATTGTTATTACTTGCATTCCTCAAATAGTTTCGATTTGGTTTGTTCCCAAACTTCATACACATAACAACTGATTATTACCTTATGTACCTGTACATCACCCATTGTTGCTCACCTAATTTATTAAAGAATTATTGCCCTTTGTTGTCTCGCCCACAATAGTGGGTAGCGAGACATAGTAGTCACTTTTCCGGCAACTATATCTCAACAACCGCTGCTCGAATTTTTCTGAAACTTTGTCAGATGCATTGTTGGGCCAAGAGACATCTTAACCTTGGTTAGATAACTTAACCTCGGTTAACTGTGTGTGATTACCTCATTGTCTTTGTTTGATACTTGGTCAAATGTATTGTTGGTATTGTTGGCATTAGTGGACATCACTGAACGACAAAAAAATACCAAGGTCAAGGTCATATTTTGCTTATTTTCCCCAAACTTAACCTTGGTTAGGTAACTTAACCTTGGTTAGGTAACAACCTCAGTTAACTTTATGTGATTGCCTCACTTTATGTCTTTGATACTTGGTCATATGTATTGTTGGCATTGGTAGACATTACTCAGTGAACGACACAAATTACCAAGGTCAAGGTCATATTTTGCGTTATTTTTAACCTCAGTTAACTTTATGTGACTGTCTCACTTTATGTCTTTAATACTTGGTCATAGGTATTGTTGGCATTGGTGGACATCGCTGGATGACAAAAAATACCAAGGTCAGGGTCATATTTTGCATTATTTTCCCCAACCTTAACCTTAGTTAGGTAACTTAACCTTGGTTAGGTAACAACCTCAGTTAATTTTATGTGATTGCCCCACTTTATGTCTTTGATACTTGGTCATATGTATTGTTGGCATTGGTGGACATCGCTGAATGACAAAAAATACCAAGGTCTTGTTTTACTTAAAATTTAAGCGAGGGTATTCATCACCTTCAGTTCTAGTTAAATAACTATCATCATAACCTTGCAAGTGGTTCAGTGAGTTCACTGAGTCAGGGCGAAATTCGCTCCAACACTGACTTTTAGTTTTGAATGCTTATTGGATCACTCCTCTGTACAATATTTCTGTTCAGTTATACTTTATGAACAACAAATGTATGCCTGCAACAAGGCTGGAACATGTGCCCTGCATAGTAGCAATCAATTCTCCTTCACCTGAGGTATTTAGGATGAACCCCTCCATTATTATTGTCCTCTGACTAAAACTTATATACAGCACATTTTTGGGCGTGACCGGGTACTCATGAAATCGTGGCTCCTCCTGCTTATTATACCCCTGCAAACGAAGTTTGAGAGTGGGTATATAGGAGTCACTGCGGCGGGTGGTCTGTTGGTCGGTCGGTCTTTTGAATCTTGTTGAGTGAACTACTTATACCGTTTTCAAGATATGGATTTGAAACTTTGTATACATGATCAACATGAAGTGCAGATGTGTGTGACACAATTTTGATGTGGTTCGCTCATTTCCATGCAGAGTTATTGCCCTTGTACTGAGTCAAAATTGCTATATTCAGCATATGCAATCTTGTGGAGCACGAACTTCTTCTACAGTTTTT